>JAFBMS010002851.1:0-23733 GCA_019788955.1 Albula glossodonta
TACACTCACACACACACACACCCACACACACGCACACACACACTCACACACACTCACACACACAGACACATACTCACATTCACACACACAGACTCACACTGGCACACACACACACACACACACACACCCACACACACACACTCACACACACCCACACACACACACTCACACTCACACTCACACACACAATGAAGCAAAGGGAGATAAAGCACAGAAACTGTGGCAGATCCAGATTCAGGCTGGTGACTCACCCGTTTCACTGAGGCTGCAGAAGGCAGTGCTCATCGGAGTGTGTTTTTTTGGGCTGTGTTTTGTGTGTTTTGGGGACTTTTCCAAGTTGGGGGCACTGGAGGACCACTGTTTGGACCCATCACCAAGAGCGTTCACCCTGTAGCACAGATAGCACAGACATACTGTCACATCATGAAGTACAGACACACTGTTCCAGTCCACAGCACAGACATACTGTTACACCCTAACAGCAGATAGTGCAAACACACTGTTTCAGTGCACAGCACAGACTGTTACAGCGCACAGCACAGAGACACTATTACAGCCCACAGCACAGAGACACTGTTACAGCCCACAGCACAGACAGACTGTTACAGCGCACAGCACAGGCAGATTGTTACAGCCCACAGCACAGACAGACTGTTACAGCCCACAGCACAGACAGACTGTTACATCGTACAGCACAGGCATACCGTTACACCCTAACATCAGATAGAGCAAACACACTGTTACAGCGCACAGCACAGACAGACTGTTTCAGTGCACAGCACAGACAGACTGTTACAGCCCACAGCACAGACAGACTGTTACATCGTACAGCACAGACAGACTGTTACAGCCCACAGCACAGACAGACTGTTACATCGTACAGCACAGGCATACCGTTACACCCTAACATCAGATAGAGCAAACACACTGTTACAGCGCACAGCACAGACAGACTGTTTCAGTGCACAGCACAGACAGACTGTTACAGCCCACAGCACAGACAGACTGTTACAGCGCACAGCACAGGCAGATTGTTACAGCCCACAGCACAGACAGACTGTTACAGCCCACAGCACAGACAGACTGTTACAGCGCACAGCACAGGCAGACTGTTACAGCCCACAGCACAGACAGACTGTTACAGCCCACAGCACAGACAGACTGTTACATCGTACAGCACAGGCATACCGTTACACCCTAACATCAGATAGAGCAAACACACTGTTACAGCGCACAGCACAGACAGACTGTTTCAGTGCACAGCACAGACAGACTGTTACAGCCCACAGCACAGACAGACTGTTACATCGTACAGCACAGGCATACCGTTACACCCCAACATCAGATAGAGCAAACACACTGTTACAGCGCACAGCACAGACAGACTGTTTCAGTGCACAGCACAGACAGACTGTTACAGCCCACAGCACAGACAGACTGTTACATCGTACAGCACAGGCATACCGTTACACCCCAACATCAGATAGAGCAAACACACTGTTACAGCGCACAGCACAGACAGACTGTTTCAGTGCACAGCACAGACAGACTGTTACAGCCCACAGCACAGACAGACTGTTACATCGTACAGCACAGGCATACCGTTACACCCCAACATCAGATAGAGCAAACACACTGTTACAGCCCACAGCACAGACAGACTGTTTCAGTGCACAGCACAGACAGACTGTTACAGCCCACAGCACAGACAGACTGTTACATCGTACAGCACAGGCATACCGTTACACCCCAACATCAGATAGAGCAAACACACTGTTACAGCGCACAGCACAGACAGACTGTTTCAGTGCACAGCACAGACAGACTGTTACAGCCCACAGCACAGACAGACTGTTACATCGTACAGCACAGGCATACCGTTACACCCCAACATCAGATAGAGCAAACACACTGTTACAGCGCACAGCACAGACAGACTGTTTCAGTGCACAGCACAGACAGACTGTTACAGCCCACAGCACAGACAGACTGTGTCAGTGCACAGCACAGACAGACTTTTACAGCCCACAGCACAGACAGACTGTTTCAGTGCACAGCACAGACAGATTGTTACAGCCCATAGTAAAGAGTACTGTCACACCCTAAAATATGGATACACTGTCCCAGCCTTCAGCAGAGACACAGTGTTACATCATAAAATGCAGACACACTACTACAGCCTGTTTAAAATGTAAGCAAGTTCTTAAAGCAGCTCTTTGGCTTGGTTGTTTGAGCATTGGATGTTTCACATGTAAAGTGTGACTCTCAGTGCAGGTGAGCTGCATTACCTGTTCTCTCCAGCCAGCTGCTCTTTCTGGTGGGAGGAGCTAGGGCCCCAGGTTCGTCCCTTCTTCTTATTGGCTGCCAGATCGTCCGTACTGCACACAGCACTACGGCCCCATGTCTGACTGGCATCGGTAGGTGTCACTGTATGGTTAATATCTGAGTTAAAACACGCACACACACAAATACTCACAATTCATACACACACACACATACACACACATACACACTCACACACACATGCATACACACACACACTCACAAACACATTCACACACAAACACTTGCACGCATATGTACACACACACTCACACACAAACACTTGCACACTCACTCACACACACTGGTCTCGGTGTCTCTTCGAGTGAGCGTTTCCATGGAGACTCACAGCGTATAGCCCTCAGTCTGGGGATGACCGCAGGGCTGAGGGGCGGGGTTGTGCTGTCGCTGCCCGACGCTTTCCGCTTGTCCACACTAGGGGAGGCCTGCACTGTGATTTTGTGCTCAAACCCTGCAGGAGAGGGAGAGAAGGAGAGAGAGAGAGTGAGAGAGGGAGAGGGAGGGACAGAGAGTGAGAGAGAGAGAGAAAGAGAGGGAGAGGGAGAGAGACCATGATGATACATCCAGCCTCCATTTTGAGCCTCCATCATGGTGCAGCTCTGCCCAGCTGCCAGAGGAACGTTTCACTAATAAACTACTGCTCATTTACTGCTTTTGATACCACAGCAGAATGGATGTGCGGTATGCTAAACCGCTAACAGTGCTAATAAATACCACAGCAGAATGGATGTGCGTTATGATAAACTGCTAACAGCGCTAATAGGTGAACTAAACTGGTAATATGTGCAGTTCTCCCTCCACCCACCAGAGGGCAGGCTGATGCGGTTCCCGTCACGGCCCAGCTTCAGCAACCGGCTCTTTTTGAAGTGGCCCTTGCGCTTCCTGACGCGCGGCTTCTCCTGGTTAATCTGCTGGATGATGATGTTGAGCTCACGCTCCACAATGTCAATTTCGCGCTCTGCCAGCTCCTGCTCGCGCCGCCGAAGCTGCTCCTCCTGCTCCCGCTGCTCCTCAGCCGCCCGTGCCAGCTCCTCCTCCCATGACCGCAGCTCCTACAGAAGGACAGAAAGGACAAAAAATGAATTTAATGGAAAACAAAGCAGAGAAAATAAATCAGGTTTAACACTGAGTAACAGGAGTGAAGCATATTAATTAGTGAGCTGGTCATGTAAACCTTAGAGGCTGCAGGTTGAAGACTAAGGTTGGGAATAACCATTGCACACTTAAAAATGAGAAAATAAAGGAGGAAAAACAAGCAGAATGAAAGGAAAAGTCAGCAGCAGCTTGGCAGTCTGGTAATTCCCAGAGGTTTTAGGTCCCTTTCCCAGATGCTTGGACACTTGATCAAAGTGTATAACCTGCAACAACTATAAACGGGCTGAGTGCAAAAATGTAGGCTGTGAAATTTGGATGGGGCATAAAGGAAATGGAGGAGGCTTCATGCATCCACGGACGGACAGACGGACCTTTTCTTTTGCCCGCAGCTCATCAAACATCTCCTGGATCTCCAGCCGCCAGTCGTCCTGCATGGAGTGGAAGGACTCCAGCGGCATCTGGGACAGCATGGCGGACTGCTCGATGCGCTGCAGCCTTGGGACGATGCAGCCGAACCCTGGCCGTCTGCGCGGCTCGGAGCTCCAGCACTCTGAGACACACAGACCCATGTAACCATGAGTGCCTTTAGTATGAACATCACTATAATCACCACCACTACAGGCATCATCGTCATCATCAATCATCACTATGACTGTTAGTCGTAGCAGAAATGCCAGTTTTAGTGATAGCACTGTTCGTAATATATGTTACTGCTGTTGATCGTTTTTATGTACTACAGCCTGATTGGAGCAGCCTGTAGTCTAGTGGCTAAATGACTGTAATCTTATGTAATTATGTGGTATTTGGTGTGCTCATGTTTTAATGTGTTGCTGTACATTTGTCAAACAAGGACAGAGAGAGAGTTGAGAGGAGAAGAGGATGAAAGAGAGGAGAGGGAAGAGAAAAAGAAAGGAGGAAGGAGTGAGAGAGACTCAGTAAAATGTGAATGCTGAACCTCCTTGCCTCCCTCTTCCTTTACAGAGCACATTGGTTGATTGGTTGATTGGTTGATTGGTTGATCGGTTGATTGGTTGATTGGTTGATTGGTTGATTGGTTGATTGGTTGATTGGTTGGTTGGTTGATTGGTTGGTTGGTTGATTGTGTGCCTGCTCTTACCCTGCAGCAGAGCACTGAAGGGCTCGGGGCAGGTGGAGGGGATGGGCAGGGTGAGCTTGCTCATGGCCACGCCATACGCCACCGCCAGCGCATCGATCTCCCGATACGGCACCTCCCCCGTCAGCAACTCCCACAGCAGCACCCCGAAACTGAGCAAGCAGAGCAACAACATCAGAACAGTGTACCCATGAACTACTCACTACACCCCAAAACATCATTACAGCCTAAGACTCTCAATACACCCCTAAACCCTCAATACACCCCTAAACCCTCAATACACCCCTAAACCCTCAATACACCCCTAAACCCTCAATATACCCCAAACATTTTAGTAACTTCTCAAGTTTGAAAATATTTCAGATATGCATGGGACCCAAGTCTGAAAATTATCACAGTCTGACCACCTTCTTTTTGTCTCTGTCTGACCTTTCCTCTCTGTCAGTCTGTCAGCCTGTCAGTCTGTCTGCCTCTTCGTCTGTCTGTCTGTTTGCCTCTCTGTCTGTCTGTCTGCCTCTCAGTCTGTCTGTCAGCCTCTCTGTCAGTCTGTCTGCCTCTTTGTCTGTCTGTCTGCCTCTCAGTCTGTCGGTTAGCCTCTCTGCCAGTCTGTCTGCCTCTTTGTCTGTCTGTCTGCCTCTCTGTCTGTCTGTCTGCCTCTCTGTCTGTCTGTCAGCCTCTCTGTCAGTCTGTCTGCCTCTTCGTCTGTCTGTCTGTTTGCCTCTCTGTCTGTCTGTCTGCCTCTCAGTCTGTCTGTCAGCCTCTCTGTCAGTCTGTCTGCCTCTCTGTCTGTCTGTCTGCCTCTCAGTCTGTCGGTTAGCCTCTCTGCCAGTCTGTCTGCCTCTTTGTCTGTCTGTCTGCCTCTCTGTCAGTCTGTCAGCCTCTCTGTCAGTCTGTCTGCCTCTCTGTCAGTCTGTCTGCCTCTCTGTCAGTCTGGTCTATACCTCCAGACGTCGCTGCTCTTGGAGAAGAGGGACAGCTTGATGACCTCGGGGGCCATCCAGGCGTAGGTACCCGCTGCGCTCATCTTGGTGGTGCGATGCCACTCCCGTGCCAGCCCGAAATCTGTGATCTTCAGGGTCTTTCCCCAAAGATCCCCCCTCTCAATGTGCTCCAGTATCAGGACTGAGAGAGAGACACAACACCTTAACAGGATGCAGACTGTGGGGCCCATCCACACACTGCAGCAGTGCCTTAACAGGATGCAGACTGTGGGGCCCATCCACTCACTGGAGCAGTGCCTTAACAGGATGCAGACTGTGGGGCCCATCCACACACTGGAACAGTGCCTTAACAGGATGCAGACTGTGGGGCCCATCCACACACTGCAGCAGTGCCTTAACAGGATGCAGACTGTGGGGCCCATCCACACACTGGAACAGTGCCTTAACAGGATGCAGACTGTGGGGCCCATCCACACACTGCAGCAGTGCCTTAACAGGATGCAGACTGTGGGGCCCATCCACACACTGGAGCAGTGCCTTAACAGGATGCAGACTGTGGGGCCCATCCACACACTGCAGCAGTGCCTTAACAGGATGCAGACTGTGGGGCCCATCCACTCACTGGAGCAGTGCCTTAACAGGATGCAGACTGTGGGGCCCAGCCACACACTGGAACAGTGCCTTAACAGGATGCAGACTGTGGGGCCCATCCACACACTGGAACAGTGCCTTAACAGGATGCAGACTGTGGGGCCCATCCACACACTGGAGCAGAGCCTTAAAAGGATGCAGACTGTGGGGCCCATCCACACACTGGAACAGTGCCTTAACAGGATGCAGACTGTGGGGCCCATCCACACACTGGAGCAGAGCCTTAAAAGGATGCAGACTGTGGGGCCCATCCACACACTGGAACAGTGCCTTAACAGGATGCAGACTGTGGGGCTCATCCACTCACTGATGTGGAAGGGGCTTTAATTTTATTCAGCTCTGTCTTCAAACAGACAAATAAATGTCAATTTTGGAGAAAAACTGGGAAATTACTCTATAGCTGCTTGAAAGGCAATGAAGCTGCCTGTCGTTATCTTCTGCACCCTCGCTGAAACAGGGAGAATGCAGAGGGTGACAGCTCGGTAAACACAAGCACAGAAGAGGTCAGGTCATGTGACGGCAGCTCTACATGTTGTTTCAAGGTAAGGCTGAAAAGGCACTATATAAACGTGAGTCATCTTCATTAGTGCAAGTTAGGTTGCTCTGTCCCTGGGGGCAGCAGGCTCTGTGCTGACACACACACTCATACACACACACACACGCACACAAACAGTCTCACACAAACACTCACACAAACACACACATTCTCACACACACACACTCACACACATACACACGCACACACACACACACACACATACTCTCACACACTCACACACACACTTGCACACACACTCACATACACAAAGTCACACACACTCACACAAACACACACACACACACACACACCAATGAAAATCTCAAAACAATAACAGACACATACCATATCAAATATCATGCCCTCACAAAAAATCTCTATGAACTGTTTTGCAAGGTTTTTATATTCAATTACTGGCACTTGAATCAGTGAATCAGCTCTACCCGGACACCTGGACACCGTATACCTTTTGGCAATGTCACCTTCCAGCTGCGCTGTTAAGTGATACCTGAGTGAAGAGATGTTCATTTCAAAAGGAGAAGACCATGAAAGAAAGATTATATAGTTTGACCAAAGCATTCTTTATGTATTAAATTTTATCAACAAAAAAGGATTGTTTTAAGATCTTTTTTTCCATGAGAAATGGAAATTAATTGAAACATAATGATTTGTGGGGTTTCTCTGAGTACCTGCAGCGGCCAGCTGATGCAGGTCAATTTCAGTCTGTGTTTACCAGCAAAGTCACCTTTGCTTATAATAGCTTTCTATTCCTCTGCTAAAATTAGCATTTTATTCCTCTGCTAAAAATAGAATTTTATTCCTCTGTTTAAAAGAGCATTTTATTCCTCGACTAAAAATAGAATTTTATTCCTTGACTAAAAATAGAATTTTATTCCTCTGTTTAAAATAGCATTTTATTCCTCTGTTTAAAATAGCATTTTATTCCTCTGTTTAAAATAGCATTTTATTCCTCTGCTAAAAATAGCATTAACTGCTGAAGATTTGCAGGAAGTGGTTTGGTCTCTTCTCTGCAGGATAGACACATCCACACAGAGTTTTGTGGGGAGTTAATGTGTCTCCCCAGTGCTCATACCAGAAAACAAAAACTTTTTAAGAATGTTGCGAGTGAGATGGTGAGGGTGGGTCCTGGCATGTGAGATACATGTTGGCAACCTTTTAAACGCCTGTCAGCACACAGCATGTGTTCACCCCACCCACCCAACATCCCAAACATGCCTTAGCCCTGCCAACCCCTTAGCTATGAGACCTGTTAGTGCTGTGGAGTTACTATGTAGGGCACCCCAATATGTAGCACCCCAACACCTGGATGCCCCATGAAAGCATTGGGGGGACCTGAAAATGTGGGGGGTTATCTGGGGGGGTGGGGGGTAGCTAGGGTTAGAGAGAAAGAGGGCAGGTGACGGAAAGTGATTTTGAGATATGAGGTTTTTGTTTCGTTTTCAATGCCAATATTACTGTCCATCTTTTCTGATATTGTTTAGTGAGTGACGTTTATTATTTTGTGATGTCAAACAGCCCCCATCCTCCGTGTTCCTGGGAATGCACACTGTTTCCCAGAGGGCTTTGCACCTGCGTCTGAAAGCTGCAAACAGCACAAAGCACTGAGAATAGAACAGCCTTACACAGCACAACCTGGCCAGATGCAGATCATATCTACAGCGTAAGATACAGAGCCCACACCAGGTCACACCTACAGCGTAAGGTACAGACCCCACGCCAGACCACACCTACAGTGTAGGGTACAGAGCCCACACCAGGTCACACCTACAGCGTAGGGTACAGAGCCCACACCAGGTCACACCTACAGCGTAAGGTACAGACCCCACGCCAGACCACACCTACAGTGTAGGGTACAGAGCCCACACCAGGTCACACCTACAGCGTAAGGTACAGACCCCACGCCAGACCACACCTACAGTGTAGGGTACAGAGCCCACACCAGGTCACACCTACAGCGTAGGGTACAGAGCCCACACCAGGTCACACCTACAGCGTGAGATACAGAGCCCACGCCAGGCCTCGGGAACCTGCAGCACAGGTGGTGCTTTCCACTAAATACCCAGATTCTGTAACCAGTTTACACTGTCACCCTGTAACCTCTGAGCTACAAGCCCAGCTCCCTAACCATTATACTACACTGTAACCTCTGAGCTACAAGCCCAGCTCCCTAACCATTACACTACACTGTAACCTCTGAGCTACAAGCCCAGCTCCCTAACCATTATACTACACTGTAACCTCTGAGCTACAAGCCCAGCTCCCTAACCATTATACTACACTGTAACCTCTGAGCTACAAGCCCAGCTCCCTAACCATTACACTACACTGTAACCTCTGAGCTACAAGCCCAGCTCCCTAACCATTACACTACACTGTAACCTCTGAGCTACAAGCCCAGCTCCCAAACCATTACACTACACTGTAACCTCTGAGCTACAGGCCCAGCTCCCTAACCATTACACTACACTGTAACCTCTGAGCTACAAGCCCAGCTCCCTAACCATTACACTACACTGTAACCTCTGAGCTACAAGCCCAGCTCCCTAACCATTACACTACACTGTAACCTCTGAGCTACAAGCCCAGCTCCCAAACCATTACACTACACTGTAACCTCTGAGCTACAAGCCCAGCTCCCAAACCATTACACTACACTGTAACCTCTGAGCTACAAGCCCAGCTCCCTAACCATTACACTACACTGTAACCTATGAGCTACAAGCCCAGCTCCCTAACCATTACACTACACTGTAACCTCTGAGCTGCAAGCCCAGCTCCCTAACCATCACACTACACTGTAACCTCTGAGCTACAAGCCCAGCTCCCTAACCATTATACTACACTGTAACCTCTGAGCTACAAGCCCAGCTCCCTAACCATTATACTACACTGTAACCTCTGAGCTACAAGCCCAGCTCCCTAACCATTACACTACACTGTAACCTGAGCTACAAGCCCAGCTCCCTAACCATTACACTACACTGCTACCCCTACAGCAGTCATGCTCCAGTATACCAAGAAATGAAGCATTATTCATACCATAATCAGAATCATATTTAATGTTTAGGCTGATAAAATAGTTGAAGCTGAATGATATGAACAGATAGACGTTGTACTCCTCGGTCCCCACAGTGCTGTGAGATCTCAGGCCAGATCAAGCCCCTGGCTGCCACATCGTGCCAGTGTGCTGTTTTTAGACACAGTGTCCAGAGCACTGCTGGAGAGCGTGTTTGAACCATCCTCCCTCCCTCTCTCTCTCTCCCTCGCTCCCCCTCTTTCTCCCTTACTCCCTCTCTCCATCCCTCCCTCTCTCTCTCTCTCCCTCCCTCTCTTGCTCCCTCTCTTGCTTCCTCTCTCCCTCCCTCTCTCTCTCTCTCTCTCCCTCCCCCTCACCCTCATGCTGGTTTTTCAGGGCTAAAAGGCCAAAGCTTTCCAGCCGTGTGTGGCCCCGGAGGTGAGGCTGAGAGAGGCGTGGCCAGACACCAGTCCTCTCCTGAGGAAGCTGGTCCTGATCGTCTCCTAGAGTGAGGGAGTGGCGGGGGGGGGGAGCACGGTTATAGCCCTAATGTGCTATGCTAGCCGAGCAGCTAGCACGCATCAGTGAGCCTGAAGAAAATAACAGTCCCCCGAGGAGGCAAGATCTGAGCTGAGGACAGGGAAAGCTCAACCACCTAAATCTGAGGGTGAGGAAGAAGGAGAGAAACCACGCATGCCACAGCCTGGGGAAGGAAGAGGGAAACCATGCATGCCACAGCCTGGGGAAGGAAGAGGGAAACCATGCATGCCACAGCCCGGGGAAGGAAGAGCGAAACCACGCATGCCACAGCCTGGGGAAGGAAGAGGGAAACCATGCATGCCACAGCCCGGGGAAGGAAGAGCGAAACCACGCATGCCACAGCCCGGGGAAGGAAGAGCGAAACCACGCATGCCACAGCCCGGGGAAGGAAGAGCGAAACCACGCATGCCACAGCCCGGGGAAGGAAGAGCGAAACCACGCATGCCACAGCCCGGGGAAGGAAGAGCGAAACCATGCATGCCACAGCCCGGGGAAGGAAGAGCGAAACCATGCATGCCACAGCCCGGGGAAGGAAGAGCGAAACCACGCATGCCACAGCCCGGGGAAGGAAGAGCGAAACCACGCATGCCACAGCCTGGGGAAGGAAGAGCGAAACCACGCATGCCACAGCCTGGGGAAGGAAGAGGGAAACCACGCATGCCACAGCCCGGGGAAGGAAAAGCCAGACTGCATTCATCTTAGCCATGTGTCTACAGAGAGCTTGGATGCACCAGGAATTGGGTCAAGGTTAGTTACACAGTGTTAGAGTGTGTGCGAAATAAGGGAGCTGCATGAGACTCGAGCTCGGTGTGTAAGAGTTAGCAGCTCTGCCTTTCAGTTCCTACATGACTCAGGTCCTTTTTTCAGCCCCCTCCCTCAAGAGAGTATGTGCCCCCCCCACCACCACCACAATAAAGCCTGTACTGCCATTTACATGTATTTCTGAAGTTATTGTGTAATTAAGAACATAAAAACATGAGTGAGAAGCCATTAAGTCTCTCTGGCTCATTATTTACCTTCACCCCTAAAGAGTATCCAACATGGTGTCAGCCTAGCCAGGAACACACCAAGGACCTTGTCCTCACTGTTCCCCTCCACTTTAAGTGTGCAGTGCTGCTGTTCCCCTCTCCTTTAAGGGTGCAGTGCTGCTGTTTGCCTCCCCTTTAAGGGTGCAGTGTACTTACTGTTTCCCTCCCCTTTAAGGGTGCAGTGGTGCTGTTCCCCTCCCCTTTAAGGGTGCAGTGATGCTGTTCCCCTCTCCTTTAATGGTGCAGTGGTGCTGTTCCCCTTCCCTTTCAGGGCGCAGTGGCCCTGTACCCCCTCACCTTTTAGGGTGCAGTGCTGCTGTTTGCATCCCTTTTAAGGGTGCAGTGTACTCACTATTTCCCTCTCCTTTAAGGTTGCAGTGGTGCTGTTCCCCTCCCCTTTAAAGGTACAGTGTTGCTGTTCCCCTCCCCTTTAAGAGTGCAGTGTACTCACTATTCCCCTCCCCTTTAAGGGTGAAGTGGTGCTGTTCCCCTCTCCTTTAAGGGTGCAGTGCTGCTGTTTGCCTCCCCTTTAAGGGTACAGTGCTGCTGTTTGCCTCCCCTTTAAGGGTGCAATGTACTTGCTGTTTCCCTCCCCTTTAAGGTTGCAGTGGTGCTGTTCCCCTCCCCTTTATAGGTACAGTGTTGCTGTTCCCCTCCCCTTTAAGGGTGCAGTGGTGCTGTTCCCCTCCCCTTTAAGGGTGCAGTGGTGCTGTTCCCCTCCCCTTTAAGGGTGCAGTGGTGCTGTCCCCTCCCCTTTAAGGGTGCAGTGGTGCTGTTCCCCTCCCCTTTAAGGGTGCAGTGGTGCTGTTCCCCTCCCCTTTAAGGATGCAGTGGTACTCACTGTTGCTGGATTTGAGGTCCCTGTGGATGATGGGTATGAGGGCGTGGTTGTGCAGGTAGTCCATGCCAGTAGCGATCTGAACGGCCCAGTTGACCAGCACTGCAGGGGGCACCCTCCTGCCGGCCAGCACACGGTTCAGGGCCCCCCCCCGAGCGTACTCCATCACTAGGCAGAGGTTAGGTTCCTGCAGGCACACCCCCCTCAGCGCAATGACGTTGGGGTGGCAGAGCATCCAGAACAGCCGCGCCTCCCTCCGCACGCTCTCCGTGGTCACGCTGATGTCCTCGTCTGGGTCGCGCCTCGCCGCCTTCACCGCCACCTCCTCTGTGCCCCAAAAGCCCCGGTACACCTTCCCAAACCCGCCCGCCCCAATCACCTCCTCCAGCCGCAGTGCCATGAAATCGATCTCCAAGGGGACAGAGCCCCCTGAGCCGCCCCAGGCCTCGCGATGTGCCACGTAGTTGCTGGGGAAGATGCCCACCAGCCCACCGATCCTGCCCGTCCACCAGCCCTCATCGCCTGACACCTTGGCATCCGTGGAGAGCACCTCCAACAGGTCCCCCCTGCGCAGCGTCAGCTCCTCTTCGGCCGCCGCCTCGTAGTCAAACACGGCTGTCCACAGGGGGGCACTGTGGCAGCCATCACCCTCCAGTGCCATGCAGGAGTCCGGGGAGCCAGAGGAGGACAGGGAGGAGGAGTTCCAGCTGCCGTTCTCTGAGAGAGAGGTGCAGGGTGGGGAGGAGAAGCAGGAGGCGCAAGGGAACTGGGCGGGGCCCTGAGGTGTGTGGGCAGGGCTGTTTGCTCTCAGGGGTGGGTCCATGTCCACGTTTGTCACTTACGGGCGGGCTCAGCAATGCGGGTGTGGCCTGCATCTGCATGCACGCAAAATCCAAACAACAGTGGCTTCCGCCATTGGCTGTACCTGGCATCTGTCACCATTTAGAGGGCAGGGATCAACGCAGGAAGCGGCGCTCCCGGTGTCACATTGTTCTTGCGGTCGCTGCTGATGCCGCTGCCCTCAGCACTGACGGAGCTCACGGCCCTCATTGATTATGACAGGTAGTGTTCAGTGAATGCCACTTTCTCCAGGCAACATGCTGGCTGTGAATCCTGGAGTCTTGGAGAGACACTGCTCAACTGGATGTGCGGCCTGTCGGAGGTCCCACCCTCCCATCGCACTCACTAAAAAAGTGGACTGAAATGTGTCTGCCTCCAGGAGCTGCAGGCCCACTCAAACTGCAGTGTCACAGTAACACTAACACACCTCCCGGTGTAATTCGGAAGGTTTACACAAACACACAGCATGGGTCCTGCACTGTGCCTCTTGAGAAAACACGGACAAGCACAAAGCATGTCCGTTCCAGCAGAGCGCAAGGCGAGAGTTTAAAGTGGAGGTCCCAGCGGTCTGCGGTATTCCCCTGGAGAGCATGTTATCAGCCATTTTATCCCTGATTTCCTGTGATTTGGCTTCGGCTGCTGTGTAATCAGCGCTCTATAACATGATTAGGGTAATAATGTACTGCAGCTGTGCGCCTTTCACTCAGTCATATTTGGAGCCATGAATAAGTAAGAACAAACTGATCATGGCCTCTTTACTGATAAGGAGATTTCCCTACTTCAGACCATACAAATAGAAAAACCAGCAGCAAAATATATTAGCTTATCAGAGGCCCTCCTTGCGTCCAAACCATTATTTTGTCACATGCAACAGAACAGCACTATGTTAAGTACCTGAGATGGAACAGTCTGCACTAGTCAGTTTGGATCTAGACTTTTTTGACACTATGTAAACCTATCAAACCTTCGTCCTCCCCCTAATTACATAACATCTATGTTATGGATTACATTAATGGGGCTGAAATGAACCCTGTAGAGTTTGCATTATGAAATCATTGAGGCAACCGCTCCTGCTGCACGTCTCTGCGCAAACGTGCGTGAGAACTGAATCACGGGCATGGCCATGGCCATGAACATCACTCAATATCCGACCGATCTATGACATGTTTAGCTAATTATCCAATAAAGGATATGAACGCGTCTTAAGCTAAGTGCATAAAAACCAATTGCAAGTCATAGTCGCCAACTCCGAACTTCAGGTTGTTTTTACTTAAAAGCTGCGTCTTGTTTTCAGTGACTTTTGGGCCGCGGTCAAACATAATTACCCCAGATAGGGAGTATCTGTAAATACTGGATATATAGCGCCATTTGTATGATTTTATTAAATCATACTAAGACATTCTGCACCTCCTCTTTCCGGACAGCAGACCTCCGGTGCTGATCCATACGTTGACTAACGCACTACATGCACTTATGCGCTTGGCTAGCTGTGCTAACTATAGTACAAGGCAAACTCCGTTCTTAAGAGAATGATGTTTATCTTTGCCGTTATCATCGCAGTACAGTTATATCAACCCCAGAAAAGATTTTCGATATGGTCCGGATTTGTTGTGGGACAGTATAAATTGAGTATTAAAATTCTATTCTAAATTATTCTAACTGATTTAGGTAAATGTCTGTTTTGAAGTCCTTTAAAGAATAATTTACCATGTTCACGATAATTAAGTAATAATAACAATGATATTACTACAACTGATACTCATAATGATAGACTAATAAATGTTGATATGGAACAACCTCCGTGATTCAATCTTCATATCTTGCCCTTGTCTTCTTCTGTCGTCTTCCTCTCATTGGATCGCAGATACGGTTTGATTATTATATTTGTGTAACCTATATCCATTTGAAATCATCGACGCATGGGCGTGTGTATGATTCCGTGAAAGCTACTCATCTCCTCGCAAAAACGCCAATGTAGTGACTCCAAAAAAGACAAATTAAAGCAAAAAAGCAAAATGGGAGATACTCCTTTAAGTCCTCACCCGTTGATGTCTCTTGGCTGGCTGATTGTCCATCACTGTCGATTCCTTTAACCTCCCAACCCCCTTCAAATATGTCCCATTCAGTGGACCGAGCTGTCAGAGGTTGCAGCTGACATTGTATCCAACCGCACCGGCTGCATCAGGGGCGGAGGGTAAGAGGGCTTATGGGAGACGTAGTTCCCAGTGTTCCAAGCTAGCCAATGATTCAAAACTGTTCAATATCTGAAGAGACAACACGACTTTGCGGAAACTAAAATTAGCCTCGTCGTGTTCAACAGAACGGTTGGGATCTCACACTGCATCGATGATGTATGTGACGTGACAAAGCAAAAACACCTCATTTTAACGTTCATACTTATTCATGAGACAGCGAATTTTTGTTGCTGGTTTCTCTAAGCGGCAGGTTTCACCGAGTAGGTAATACTTGTTTGTTTACAAATATTATATGTACTTGTGTGTGTGTGTTAGAAAAAAGCCTCACTCTTCCTGCGCCTGTCTCTTGATGTTCCCTGTTACAAGCCTGTCATTCGTGCACAAATCCCAGTCTTTGCTCAGCAGGTCCAGAATAGCAAAGATAGGCACGGCTATTAGTATTGTTGTCGACAGTAATTAGACTTTACATTGTACGTTCTGTTACTGGTTCGAGATGGCCACAGGAGTCGCAGGTTTGCCTCGTGCTTGACTTCAGAAGCAGTGTCATTATCTGACCGTTAGAGGTCGCCGTAGTCATGCACAGACTCAGGTGATCTTGGCATCTCCTCAGACCTCAGGCCATAAATTGCAATGAAAAATTTACCTCATTCAATCACTTTGAGAAAAAATCCCTTGGTTTGCAATGTCAAGAAATGATCAGTGAAATTTTCCTTTCCCCATTTTGTGTCCTAATCTTGTGAAACACAAATATTTTTGCTGGCAATGTGAAATGATAAAAAATGATGAGTTAATGTGGAAACCTAAGGATTGTGAAGAGGAATGTGAAATATAAATGTGTTATTGTCACTGTTAGTAGGGTATAAATGAGAATGTTGAGTGTGAGTATGTTTGTGTGTGTGAGTGTGTGTTATTGTCACCTTCCTGGGCTCTCAGTGGTGCAGTATGGCTGTGTTTGTGTGTGTGTGTGTTTGGGGGGGGGGGGTGTTATTGTCACATTGCCGGGCTCTCAGTGGTACCGTATGGATGAGTTACGCTGTGTTCTGTCACAGGAACCACTTTCCTCCTGCTTGCCATCTGCCCCACAGAGGAGCCACAGCCATGCCACTGTCAGTCTGCTGTCTGTCTGCTGCCCAGCCAGCTGCTCTCCCAGACACCCAGGGATACAAGGAGAGAGAGTGAGGGAGAGAGAGAGATAGAGAAAGAGAGAGAAAGGGAGAAAAAGAGAGGGACAGAGAAAGGCTGAAGTTGGGTGGGTACATTTTGAGGTTCTGAGAATGCGAACAAGAGAGGTATAATTTGTACTAAGTGACTCCTGCCTGTAGTGTGTGTGGCAGGGGGGTTCTATCTGTATATATCCACTGTAATGATGATATCACATGGAAACCTATCTTAAAATAATGGTTCTATGAGTCACTTTGGCTAAGTGCATTTACTGAATCAATAAATAAAAATAAAAAAAAAGCAGCACAAGGTGGGCATTTATCTCTGTAAACATGACAAAATTTAAGGATAAAAACGTTATTGTACTGCATTCATAATTTATTGTTTGCTTAGCAGATTCCCAGAGAGACTGACACAGCTTGTTTTTTTTTACAAACAGCCCATTTATTATACAGCTGGATATTTACTGAAGCTGCTCAGATGAATATCTTTGCTCACAACCCTGACCCTAACCCCACCTGGGAACTGAGCCTGCAACCTCTGAGTTATCGCTGTTTCTATGGGAACAAGGGACATTACTGCTGTCTGAAAGTGTGACACACTGAAAATGTGAGCAGGGCAGGCACAGAGAGAACCGCTAGGCCCCAGCAGAGATGCTGTCAATCTGGAGGTGGCTGACAGTAGCGGCTTAATTATGAGAAGGCAGAGATGAACTTAATCTGACAGCTTTGTGAAAGCCAGGTCTACCCCAGATCTCTGCTGAGTGAATACAGAATGACAGTGTGTATTATTGATAATGGATCTTAGGGCAGGAGCACTGATCTGAGATCAGATAACAACATCCATGTCTTATCCTTATCTACTCTGGGCCGTGAGTCAAATCTGATCCTTAAGGCCTGTACTCATGAAGGAGTGCTGATCTAGATTCAAGTTTCTTCTGTTGATGTCCTATTTTTATTGAAAAAGAGAAAAAAAACACACTCAGCTGATCCTAGATATGCATTCCTCCTTTGAGAGCATCATGCACACACACCCAGACGTCACCGAATTCCCTGTGATAGCATGGTTGGAGAAATGTGATGGTTCATTTTTTACTCTGATTGGAATCTGTTTTTTCTCATGTTCTGGAAAGAGGCAAGTGACAGCTAAGTTTTCGATGAAATGTACAGTAAACTCGCTCCCAGCGTCTGAGGAATGATCAAACGTCTCTCAGAGAGTCTCATAAACTACTACTGATAATCTGTTATCTTTTTCCCGTTTGAGTTTTTTTTTTAAAATCACCACACGAGTGCGCTATTCGCCAATGGCGGACTATATGTTGTCTTAAAACTGTTTTGGGGACGAGTAGGTTTGTTACTTTGTTACACGTACAAACACAACACAAACATTTTCATTTCTCCTCATTCGAGTGTAGTACCTTTTCACACTGTGAAACATTTTTTGAGAAAGATCACAAACAGGCTCTATTAACTTGTGATTAACTGCCGCCCCCTGTCATGAAGAAAGGACATGCTGGTGGTGGCTGTTCGCACAGGCGCAGTGCGGGACTGAGTGCGTTCGGCAGGAGCACCGCAGTTTCTGTCGGTACTAGAGAGGTAGAAGGAACGGCGCTGGGTTCCCGAGCAGCGATTCGTGGGTGTCGGTGAAACTGGATGTTTCTGGAAAGATTGTGGGCCTTGTTGAAGAGGGACATACATTCAAGAGCGAAGGACGAGGTACGTATTTCCACATATTTCTCGAACTGCAGCTTTCTAATAAGGTGGTACTACCAAACAGTAGCTAGCTGGCTAATTAGGCAGGCTGGATATCTTTTCCACCAGCGTTGCAAACCAGGTAACAAGCTAGCTGATTAGAACATATTGGCATATAACCCGCCGGCAAAACCAGGTACTTCTTTAGACAGGTAATGCATGTAGCACATTATCTATGTGTAGTTATGCTAATCCATTCATGTTTAGTTCATACAAGCTAACCTCTTTCTCCCATTGCCCATCTGCATAACAATGCTACCTAGCAATTCAAAAAAGGGGTAACTTTACCACAATGATGCCTTATATGGTTTTAAGAGCGCATGCGCGGCTTGAACGGACACTGGGATTCTGTAGTTTTTACTGCCTGAGTATTGCTTCGATGTGAAAGGCGCTTTCTGAATCAGTAAACTACAAAACCCATGCTAAGGGGTCCCTTCACTATTGTAAAATATCAACATGTAGATAGCCTGTTAACTCTAGTTGATTGTTCAAGTTTAGTTTTTAGTCGTTTACAAATGCTGCCGTGTTAAAAGTAAAAGTATATTAATGGGAAACGATGTAATATGGTTTATTGTGCGTGCCACTGATGTTTGCCTCCCACGTTATACAATTTACCCAGCACTGTTCTGCCGAATTCAGTGGCCAGCAGCTAGCTATCAGTCCAGCTAATGTTAGCTGGGTAGTTGGTTTATCAGTGCATCTTCGCTTACAGCTACAAACCATGTTTGAGAAAAATAAAATGGGAACAATGAACTAAAGCGCACACTTAATAGTCTGCCAGATTAGCTTGGGCGTACTTCATGTGAATAGTGACTTCCAATAACTAGCATTATAGCAAAACGCCATTTATTTTGTTGTCTCCTTGAATAGAATGTCTGGTGATTTTGGATTTCAGCTTCAAAGGCATGTAGCATGTATGTAAGATATTACATTCGTAATATATTTTAGGAGCTGAGAATTCAACTCATAGGAGAAAAAATGGTCGGAAGTTCTGTTGGAAGTTCAAAGGATAACATAAGATCAAGGGAACTTTTGTCTGTAAAGGTAGATTTGGAATAGCGATATTCCTTGTAAACAAATGCTGACATGAGGTCGTGCGTTCCCTGTGGACTGTGCTGATGTCAGCTCACTAATGTCTCATGCGCCTCTAAAACAGGTGGATTTTCTACCTGAATTTGGAACTGTCTCTGGTGAGATGACGTAAACGATTCTGCCGATGAACCCTGTATCTTTTGTTACTACTTATTTTCGGTTCTGTTCCTTTCGACTGAAAATCCAGACCTGGTTCTCAGTGAGATTCCATCGGAAGCAGCTGGTTTTGTTTTTTTCTGGAAATATGCAGATTTCCAAACCGCTCCCTCGCCCACCGGATCCGAGCCGGCCGCTCCAGCTCTTTAGAGGAGTAGTTCAGCTAACTTCAAAGCTCCTTCCAGAGTTATGTTCCCCAAGTGTGCAGCGCAACGCACAGTTTCAGGAAGTGTTTTCAGTGTTCAGAAATCGCGGCGCACAGACGTACTGTGAAAATTAATAAAAAAGGCAATTCTGGTTTAATAAAAATATTTTTTTCGTAGATTGTTTCTGTATGCTTAAGTGGGCTATGTTAAGGAAGTAGTACCATGGATAAATAAAGCCATATGTTCAAACAAAGAATGACTTAAATGATTAATGTGTTGTGGTATCACCTTCCATAACCAGTCCCACAGCATGTATACACAGCGTGTATTTGTCATGTGTTACCTCTTGTGTGCACAGTGCATCCAAAACCGGCTTTGGGCTATTTATTTGGTGATTGGCACTCTGCTGATGTGGGTGTCACACTTCTTACACAGTGCTCAGCTGGAGGTCTGTGTGCACACAGGGCGCAGGTTCAAGGTTGTAAACTGTCGTTTCTCTAGCTGCAGATCAGATTGTGACCCTGCTTAAAGTTATGAGTGCATCTGCTGAGTTGTGCTCTGTCCATCCTGCCTCCGCCCTGTACTTTTATGTTCTAATAGGCCACGTTATTGGGTTCATTTAAGCAGTAGGGAGCTGGTTCCCCTTCTCTGCAGCAAACAGCCCAAACTCTTCAGGGTATGGACTATCTGGGTGGCTGTTTCTGATAAACTCAAACTTACACTGCTCCAGCTGCGCTCAGAAACAGTCTCGTCTTTCCTGTAGCCTATTGTGCCTTAGAGGTGCGCTCTCACAGGCTGCGCGTACCTGTCCACCTGCCCACCTGTGGAAAGGGCAGGTGTAGCTAATGAAGGGGCGCTCAGTGCATGTGTTGCTGAGGGTTACGTTGTGCAGAGGGGACGGGGGGTCCGGGACTGTGACTCTCTGCAGCTGTGCAGAGGGAACGGGGGGTCCGGGACTGTGACTCTGCAGCTGTGCAGAGGGAACGAGGGGTCCGGGACTGTGACTCTGCAGCTGTGCAGAGGGAACGGGGGGTCCGGGACTGTGACTCTGCAGCTGTGCAGAGGGAACGGGGGGTCCGGGACTGTGACTCTCTGCAGCTGTGCAGAGGGAACGGGGGGTCCGGGACTGTGACTCTCTGCAGCTGTGCAGAGGGAACGGGGGGTCCGGGACTGTGACTCTGCAGCTGTGCAGAGGGAACGAGGGGTCCGGGACTGTGACTCTGCAGCTGTGCAGGGAACGGGGGGTCCGGGACTGTGACTCTGCAGCTGTGCAGAGGGAACGGGGGGTCCGGGACTGTGACTCTCTGCAGCTGTGCAGAGGGAACGGGGGGTCCGGGACTGTGACTCTCTGCAGCTGTGCAGAGGGAACGGGGGTCCGGGACTGTGACTCTCTGCAGCTGTGCAGATAGCGTATAAAGCTGCATTCAGTTACCCACAGTAGTGTTCCTTGCCCTCTTGGGCCATTGTGAATGTCACCCTGTTCACACACCATCACTCCTACAGTACTGTTCAGTGGCGAGGCCCTAGCCAGCGCTGTGCAGCTGTGGTCATTTATGTGCTGTGGTAAATTAAGCATGTTGTGGATTGAGAGTATTTAAATTTCTCCTGATGTACCATTTTGCTCTTGTTTAGTGATTGTCAGAAAGTTGTTCTGTCGGTATGTCCGTTAGTGCAGTTATGAAAGTTTCCTGGCACCGAGCACGCAGTGGTGGACCACTGATTGTAACTCCACCCATGGAGGAGTTCATGAAGCCCACTCACACTCAGTGCTGAATCTGTGCTTCAGATTCTGGGGTTTTTTTCTGGGCTGTGTGTGTCAGCTGGGTGAGTGTAAGCACTGTGTGTGAGAGAGCAGCCATGCTTTGGTAGCAGTGTGGGGCTGGTGCCCTTGGCTTGGAGTTTGGCTGTGCACAGGCTGGGGTTTGTTTGGCCTGGGTAAATATAGCCGGCTGCTTTTAGCGGGAGAACAAGAACCACTCCCGCTACCGCTGCCTCCTCTCCACACCCAGCTGCAGAGAATCACACAGGGAGAGACGCGCACAGGGAGAGTCGCGCACAGAGAGAGTCTCGCGCGGAGTGGCACGCAGACGCACAGAGTCAGGGCCTGTTCTCTGCATACCGTCCTTTACACGCAGCTTTGGAGCTGTGTTTCACTGAATGAATGAGGATCTTTACTGCCCTGGAGGGAATTTCCTTTATACAGTGATGAGAACAAGGATTAACCATAAAAAATGAGTCATTGTGTGACAACACAACAGACACTGATGCGCATACAGCAGAAGAAAGCATCCAGTAAGAAAGCACAGTAATGACTGCAGTCTGGCAGGGTCATGTGATCAGATATCACTGAGACCTGCTGCTCACACTGTCCCTCAGACATGCCGTTGGAGCTGCTTGCAGTGGCACCGTGCACACGCTCAGTTTACTCCCGTCAGATTTGCATGAGACACGATTGCACCACAGATACTGTAGACACACCAGATACTCAGCTCTGTGCTCTTAACGTTGGAAGGCCCGCCTCCCAGTCCTGAAACCCAAACATTTATTCACAATGAATCTTTTTAAATTGGCGAAGGGGCCAGGATACAGTATAGCACTGTTCTGCTCTGTAACACAGCACTACGGACTCCTGATAGAACGCGCCTGTCTGTCAGAGCCAATCAGACGTGGTGCTTATGGTGGATTCCCTCTCTCCTCTGACTATGGGAGTGCTCTGTAGCGGTCGCCAGGTGTGACCTGTATGTACACATTCCTGTGCTGTTGACGTGGCCCAGATTTGGCGTGTGCAGAGACAGGAGCACCTGCCACGCTCCGCGATTATCGCCCTCTTATCTGCCCGTGTGTAATGATGTGTAAATACCTGTGCTTAATGCTGTGCTTTCCTCATGTCAGTGTCACTTCGCTGGGTGCCTGGGCTCAGTGTGTGATGGGCCCCATCCCTCTGTCATGCCTTAACAAGCCTCTCTTTTCTGTTTACAGTCTGCAACACAACATTATATGTGCATATTTTCATACGCTTTGTTATTGTAATTAGGTGAAGTTTCTCCCCAGCCCCTGTCTGGGTTGTTTTAACCCTTGCTTCACGTGTGTTATTATGCGTATATTTTTATTGTTTTGTTTTGGCGTCCCTGTGAGCATTAGAGGCTGAAGGATTAGTGCAGTCTGATGAAGAGGAACACGCCTTGATTCGTTGCTTGTTTTTGGGGTGCTGGGTAGCAGATGCAGTGACAGTCTTATTCTTCTGTCTGCCAGTCTGTTTAACACCTGTCCTCAGATTTTGGATGCAGGTTGGCCTATTAAGAATGGACATATAGAAATGCTAACTATAGGTTTCTTTTTGCTTGTTTGGGAGAGCTTTGGGGTTCAGGATTCAGCACTGTCCCCCTGAGCAGTAGAGGGGTGGTCTCTACCCAGGCAGGGTCACTCAGCTGCTTTATTCAGCCACTTTATTTCAGTGCAAAGTCATGTGGATGTACATACATACTGTTCTGTTCGTAATCTACACTATCTGTAGATCAGGGCATGTGGAATTGAGAGCAGATGATACAGAGATAGACAATGTCAGACCGCGCTGTCGTCTGAGGGGACAGGGGACCGCGCTGTCGTCTGAGGGGACAGGGGACCGCGCTGTCGTCTGAGGGGACACGGGACCGCGCTGTCGTCTGAGGACGTGTTCCGGGGGACGTGTTTCCGTGGCAGACTGTGCTGTGTGCAGTACCTGCTCATTAGCATGGATGATGTTTACGCAGGATTCAGGAATTATGGGATGTGCCCAGAGCTGAGTGGTAATGAATGAGGATGTCTGAGTAGCGGGCTGCTCTGTGTGGTTTGAAGGAGACACAGATAGTGGATTGCAGGGGAGTGCCTTTATTTTACTCCAGCGCTGCTATCGTTGTGGGAAAGAGATAGAGAGATGGTGAGAGGGAGGGAGAGATGGAGAGATAGCTGCAGAAAGACAAATGAGGCAGAGATCAAAGGAGCTACGCTGAGCTGTAGTGCTGAGCGTTTGAGCAGAACATGGGCCTCCAAGTGTCTCTCTCTGCATTTCTCCCACACCCCTCTCTCTCTCTCTGCATTTCTCCTCTCTCTTTTCCCCTCTCTAATGTTTTTATGTTTTTTATTTTAACTTTCTGAGGTGTCATACCATGCACAATCAGTGTGAGGTATCTAAAAGGCTGTATTCTTGGTTTTAATGAAAGGGTGTTGAAGGTTCCTCTCTCCCTCCTGTCGCCTGACCATCCTCTGTGGTCTGGCTCATGGCCTTTGG
>JAFBMS010002852.1:0-23730 GCA_019788955.1 Albula glossodonta
TAAGAGTCACATGAGCACAGCTCCCTCCTCCTGAGGTCGGCAGCCAGGGCTGGCCCTGGTGGGAGATAAACAGGTCATGGGGAGGAATTGAAAATGAACAAACATTTAAGAATGATAACTGCACCAATTCTACACAAGTGATTGTGATATTCCCCCATCTTACTTCTGCCATCTATTGCTGACACTATGTTTTGCCTTCTCTTCCTCACAACCCTTCCTTCAGTTTCCCACACATTCATGGCTCTCCAGCACAGCTCAGTGGGTGCTCCTTTGCTGCCACCTGGATACCGGAAAGTGAAATTCTGCTCCTTTCTCCCACCTTTTTTTTCTTTTGCGGGTCTGGTCCATCATGCTACACTCCACAAATTTATTAGTACAGAAACATGACATTTCTGCCACAAGTTTCATCTAATTAAACTGAATTTTATGGTGAGCGCTGCAGCAAATATGTAATTATTTCAATTTAAATAACTCTCCTTTTCCTGCCAGATCACTGCACATCCTTTGGATCTTCCATTACTTTTTGATGGGGCACTTTGGTTTACAAATACAGTTAACAGACTGTATTTGTTAAGATTTGTCAGATCTTATATTACCATATCCTTTTGTGCAAGCTGAATATACTGTAGCACCCAGCCAATCATTGATATACAACAATGATCCTCTCTGTTTGCTTAGTGCATATTCCAGTCAAACCGGATGCAAAGCTAAATGTTTACCTTCTCCTCCTTGCAGCCTGTAGTAAAACTCTTTGCTGTTGTCTTTGAGGTGAATGTGCTATAATAACACTGGGCGGTGTATAAACCTCTCTCTCACCTCTCTCTTCCAGTGGGAAATGTGTGTTTCTATGGCCAGTGCTCCTATTACTTACTGCTCCACGGAGCATGCGGTCTGCGCCGGCCCTTTGAGCTGGAGGCCTCTCTAGCAGTGATGCTGCCTGACCCTCCCTGGCACCGCGCAGGGCCTGGAGGAGCCCCTGGAGACGCTCCTATAGCCGCAGGCAAACTGGCGCAGTGGGTGCACCGTGGGAGGGGACCTGTTTGGGTGGGTGACCTGTGGGATGGGTTAAGGCAGGGGTGGGCAAACTCAGTCCTGGAGCCAATGTGTATGCAGGCTTTTGTTTCAACAAAGTAACTACCTCAATTAGTTTATTAGCTGTAAAGACCAGTGTCAGTTCATTCATGGTAAAACTTGCATGCAGACACGAAAGAAAACTGGACATTTGACCAGCGCATTCCTCTGTGTTGCAGGTGTGAGAAGGACCCAGACTACTGTGCAAATGAAGAAACGCCTCCATATGACAAAGGAACCCGTTTGGTAGACCTGATCAACATGGCAATACTGGACTTCCTCATGAGTCAGTAAAGATGATTCCTAAAATGATTCTTAAAAATTTCAGTCAGGAACTCCATTTTGAACTGTTACACTTGCACACATTAATTACTTCAATAGACTGATATGCACTACACTGCACTACTTAGCCCATGAAATCATGTGAAATCATGATTGACCCAAAAGCAATTTTTGAAAAATTTAGCAAATTACTGGTAATATCACATTCAAGTCATACAAACAAGCACTTTCTCCTTTCTCAGGTAACATGGACAGACACCATTATGAAACCTTTGAGAAATTCGGAAACAACACTTTCCTTCTGCACTTAGATAATGGGAGGGCGTGAGTACACTGTCCACACTGTTCATTCATATTTGTGTTCATCCTGTTGCATCTACATGCTGAGGGAGTGTTTCATATGTGCTTCAGAGACACCGCATTGTGCGTTTTGCAGATTTGGACGGCACTCTCGCGACGAGCCTTCCATACTGGCACCTTTACAGCAGTGCTGCAGGTAATACAGGAATAATAAAATAATAATGTGCTACTATTACACAGAGCAAGGGTCATCCCCTCTGCTCCATGCAGCAGGAGGAAGGAAGGCCAGCCCTAAGTCTGGAGAGCTGTACTATTCCTGCCAGTTACTGTAGTCCATTTAGCTAATTAGATGAATGCGCCAACTCTGGTTCATTAGTACATAACACTTAGGTGACATGCTTCATGGCTTGACCTCGACCAGTCTTTGTCTGCCATTCATGAGCTTATCCTGAAATGAATCTTAACTGTCAGAAACATAACTGGCTGGGTTACTTAAATTATGAACAACTAGAGCTTGAATGATTTGAAGAGGAGATATTGATCCTCTGCGAATGATAAATGTGATTACAATGTATATAATTTGGGATGGGTTTACTGGTGAAGCTGTAGAACAGCAGTGGAAATGTGATAGGATGGGAATAAGAGTTTAAAAAATGGATGTCAGGCTGTTGAATGCTCGGTCATTTTCCGAATTTTGGAAGCTCAGGTGTCCCCCATCTTCCTGCAGTCACATGTCTCATCTCCATTCTTTCCTCGTCCTCCTCCCCCTCCTCCCTCGCCCAGGATCCGCCGCTCCACCCTGCTGCGCCTGCGCCTCCTCTCCCTTCCCCAGTTCCGCCTGAGTGACGTCATGCAGGAGTCGCTGTCCAGTGACCGCCTGACCACCGTGGCTCCGCTCCTCTCTCGAGCGCACCTCGCTGCGCTGGACCGCCGCCTGGGTGCCGTACTGCAGGCCGTGCGTCGCTGCCAGGAGCAACACCATCGCAGCAACGAGGTCATCTACAACGACATCACTGGCTACGATTAGCGACAGCCTCGTTGCAGGGCTGTGATATGACGTCTTTGTCATGGCAGGTTTCTGGCGGGAACTATATCTTTGAATACCGTTGAGAGTGTCAGCTTCCATGAGTGTGACACTGGTGACACTCGGATGAATGGAGAGGCTGTTTGATGACATCATCATCAAATTCAGCACTGCTGACAGGGGTGGGATGGAAGAGGTCACCTCTAATACACTCCCATTCCAGCTGGCAGCTTTTGGAATTCCCTGTACTGGGTGCCTTGGGCAAGGAATGAAGCATTAAAGAGATGCATGTTATCCAGAAATTTAGGGGGTTTATCTTTATACATATTAATTCCTGAACAGTTTTGCGGTCAGATGCCAACTGCACACTTCACATGTCAGCTCAATTGACAATAAAGGAAGTATTCACTTCTGTTGTTGAGCCATATACAGTAGCTGAGTTTCCATTACAATGTATGTATTTATCTGTAGCTTGTTGGTTCACAGTTTTGAATGATCTGCTAAATGGAAATGAGCATTGTGTGCCTAAAATAATTTTTTAGAAGTTATTAAATATTTTTTTAATTTGTCACATTCATAAAAATGCAACACCTCATGCTCTGCAAATGCTGGATGAATATTCTAAAGGCACATTAATTCAAATGAAAATACATTTTTCCATTTTCAATTTCTGGAAATGGAAGCTGAAATGTGCATAAAATGTGCCATTGTATCTTGGCTACATGTCCTTTTACATAGACTAAGGTAAATTAGTTGATGTAGCAGGTGAGACAACTTTTTCTGGCCAAAAAATCTTTTCTGTGTGGGTCTGTTGGACACAAGTAAAAGTTATTGTTTTCAACACTCATAGATCAATGATTTTTGTCAATCTAATGGAAACAGCTTGTGTGATATGATCAACATGAATAAAAACTATTTATTTCTGTAGTGAAACCTGGTATCTCCTCAGGAGATCAAACACCTAACAAGTCAATCATGTGAAATATTAAAGTGTTTCTCTCTCTGGGCTAAACCCAGAATGAATGAACCTCTGAGAGGACATGTGGCTGAATCCAGACCTGCATTTAACTGCTATGCAACTAAATCAATGTATATGTATATATTTTATGTAAGTCATCTTTAAGACATAGAGTGAGACCTACACAGAAAAAGCTCTTAAGCAGAATATTGAATTGTTTGTTTAAGAACTGCGACTGTTATTCTGACTACATTTCAAGGGTAGCCTAATGTGTAAGGATAAGCGGTAAGTGATGTTGCAAATACATTTTCAGGAAATCTTGAGAGACTTCACACAGGTAAAACGTCATTATTGTAGTCGCTTACATTATGTGCTTCAAATGAAAAAAAGTCTAGGTGATATTGTGTGCATGGCCACCATCAAAAGAAACACATTTTTTATCCTTGTTCCATTCCCTCAAATGTTAAGATCAGTCACAATTCTCTGCTTTGAATTAATTGTTATTCCAGTGTGTTATTTTTAAGCCTGTGTGTGACGAGTTCCTTCGGTTATCAACCTAAGCCAACCTTTGTGTAGGCCACGCTAAATCCGTAGTTACAGCTGCATCTCATGTTAGTCAAGCAGTAATGAAGGATCACTGTCTGAAGAATAAGTGGATGTTTACTGGTAATTCATGATTTCGCTATAATGGCCTAACAACTTAGAAGCTGTTTATGAGTCTTGTAAAAGTAGTGATCATTTACATTGATTTTCAGGAATAAAAAAATGTGTGGAATGTCAATGTTAATATTTTAAAAGTCAATTACGTACACTTAAAAACATTGTGTTTCCTGAATTCAAAGCGATTACAATACAACTTAATTGAGTATTCGAAGTCCCTGTGTTATTCTGT
This sequence comes from Albula glossodonta, assembly GCA_019788955.1. Classification (NCBI taxonomy): domain Eukaryota; kingdom Metazoa; phylum Chordata; class Actinopteri; order Albuliformes; family Albulidae; genus Albula; species Albula glossodonta. The sequence goes on from JAFBMS010002852.1 coordinate 4,528, forward strand.
ATACATGGCGAATGAATGACGAATACGGAACATCAAGCCAACTTAACTGCGCTGTGTGAGAGTGGGTTCCAACAGTTAATCTGTAGCCTGCAGGTCACAGCATACAGCCTACTCGCCCCTTTTACGGATAGGGCTTTGAAATTCCCTCGATGAATCTTTTACCATTTACATTTTAGAATATTTTACCTTTGTATTCAATAAAATAAAACCTATCACAATACAACGATGGTTCATTGACCAAATGAACTCATGGTTATAGAATGACCATCTGGTTTCAACATTTACTAAAAATATTGGCTACTATATTGTTATTCAGGTTTTGTCATGCAAATTATGCTTTCCACAGGTGAATATGTGTGAAATTACGTATTTGCATGTAATCTGAAACGTCCTTCTACTTACAGTACATAATTTTCCTCCCTCTTTAGTTTCGCTTGCGTTTCGCCGTAGGTGTCCAACTTCCATCAATGAGTGAGAAGGCAAAGGCGTTTGGGGAATTTTGAGACTATTTGAGGAATTTTAAACACGCGTATCTTCCATCGGAAAGCATTTCTAAAGGTAAACGCACCTATTTTTAGTTCACGATTGAGTGATCGATGTATTGTGTCCTTTTAATCTGCTGTAATGTAGGCTGCATGTAAAATGAGTCATTGCAATAAACAAAGATTATTTGAAGTTTGACAGAAAATGTGTTATTAAGTATCAGTGGTCTGTATCACAGTTTATGTATTTGTCAAAATATACCGTTGTATAAGACGTATTGATGATTTTGTGTAATCAAACGTATTGTTCCATGACCGTGCCCAAGCTAATTGTTAATAGTCAAGCTATGATAGAGTGGCAAGAAATCTTAAGTGTTCCATGTCTTGTGTCCGCATGCCTGTCTATAAAGGATACCACAATTTTACTGTTTGGAAATAACATTTGTGTATGGATTGAAATATGCAAAATTAGTGACTGTCGTCGACTGAAGTTTGCCGAGCATTGTATTATTAATGGGAACGTAATGCAAATGTAGCCTAATTGTTATGAAACTGATTTTTTGCAGATGTGTAAGTTTGCAATCCTGAATGAAAAAGGGACTTAGTATAACCACACAGTTAATGTGATTTATAACATAAAAGCCAGCCGTCGGCCTTTCAGCATAGGCCCGGTGATTTTTGATCGTTAAGTTGTGTAATGTAGTATTTGCAACTGAACTGAGAGCGTCAAAACTTTTGACAAATACAAAATCACAAACGTTATACTTATCATTATCACTAAGATGGGACTGTGGAAAGTAGATGCGTGCAAAGCGATTGGGAACCAACACGAATATTACGGATGGTTTTACTCTGATGCGGGCAAGAACATCGAGAAGTGTCTGGCTGCAGAGGTGTGCTCTCAGGCCCCGCAATTACATGGTCTGCCGCTAAGGCCACAGAGAACAGTAATTCCGTGGTTATTTTTTACGTTCTGCTTTTTACATCAATTTTAGGTTGTTGGAGTTATTCTAATAGTTAACTGCCAGTGATATAATTAGCTATTAAACACTGTAATTGTTGCTTTGATGTTAACCTGCGATATTATTACTATTTTAGCGTAACTTCTGTATTACAAATAGTACACAACTTCAGTTTTAATGTATAGCCTAGTAAGAAAATCCTCAAAACTATTCAAGACATGAAAACAGCATTTGAAAAATAAATTGTTACCGATTATTATTATAATTGTTATTATTATTATTATTATTTTTCTTCCTTAGAGGACAGAAGAGGTCTTTGTCTTTTTTTGCTTTTTGCTCAGTTAATGGAGTAGGAAATTATAAACTTGTGGAAATGTGTATGAAATAGAAATTGTTTTTTTTTGTTTGTTTGTTTGTTTATTTTATTTAAAAACTAATTTACTGTAAAATCCATCAATTTTTTTTTGCACATAAGCTCAATGATCCCTAATTCTATATATGTTGGAGAATTGTTTGCAGCTCCTGACAGAACATACTCCTCACTTACTGTATGTGAATCCAGTGCATTACTATGCTGTTAAATGTTGAAAACTTCTGTGATTTTAACATCAGCAAAAGTAATATAAAATGTGTAATAGACCCATTATAACAAATAATGTTCATTGACAATCCTATTTCTAACAGATATGGAAAAGGACCGCCTGAGTTGTTTCCCTGATGATACATTATTGCAGTTTTTCCATGAAAATAAGACAGAGATGTCATGTATGAGCAATCCAGTAATCTTCCTCAACCGGCTGCATGACCTTGGTCTTGTCCAGAAGGGTTTGTATAAGGTGAATCATGGATGTCTGGTATTTAAAAAAAAAAATAGGCTGCACTAACTAAATAAAGCCCACATTGTTTTCTACAACTTCATGATAAAAAGTGTATTTTGAGTTAAAGACCTGAACAGCCTACTGTTGATGCTATTTTAACTCATTAAAATGTATATTCTATGAAGGTTCAGGACACACAGATGGGTATTAAAAGTCAGCTCAATCATGATTTTAGGATGAGAATGGCACACATATCCTGTACACAGTTTTCAAATTTATTTTTGGACGTGTGTTGTACATTAACTGTGGCCTTTTCGTACATGTTTTGGATTTCAACAGGGGTTGTGGTGTAACCAACCAGGTCCCACTCTTAACCAAATCCCCACAGAAAAAAGAAAAATAAATCCCCATTATAATATCTATGATGATGCTCAAATCAGCCTCCGTCCCCCCAATAATTTTTAACCTAACAAACTTTCAAACAAACTGAAGCTCATCTAAGGCCCACAGATAAAAAAAACCCTTAAAAAACAGAAGTGCCAAAGCATTGTCCTTTACTGACCCATGTGGCCAATTTTGACAACCCATAAAAAAAAAAAAAAATAGCAGTAACTTCCAGTACCTCGGCTGAAACTGTACCCTTGCCCAAAAACAAAATACCAGGACCACCCCGGCTACTAACAAAAGGCACCCCCCGGTACAATCTAAATTTGCTTCCTGACAAGGAGTTAATCACTATGTGGTGGATGAGTGTTTTAGCTGGACATGCCGTGTTTGTATCTTAAGTATAACATGTTATTATTTTATGTACCTGCTACACTCACATACTAAATATGTACCCTTAACTGATGTGTACACTGGCAGGGAAAGAACATTTTCCATCTCTGTCTGTAAACAGGAAGTAAAAGGTATGAATGGGGAGCAGATGGAGCAAGGTCTGTATGAAATCCTGGAGCACCTGGAGAGTGAGCAGGAACATCGTATAAGGGAATTCTGGGAGGGTATGTTCAAACCCATCATCCTGCAGCGCTGCCCTGAGCTGAAGTCTCTGAAGTACAGACTTATGGAAGGTCAGTGTGCACCAGACCTGTGGCTGCTGTCTGTGCACGGACAGCTGTTGCTGCAATGGAATTAGCTAGTAGATATTTGTGAATAGCAGCACCAAAACCAATGAATTTTCAGTGTTATAGACCATACCTTTCCAAAAGAGTTTGTATCTCTGAGTTTCAACTGTATATTCAAACAATTATAAGATGTTTTCCAGTAAAGGTTACTTTAATAAAACAGGTTAATCAATCAGACAGTTATCAAGAAAGATTCATATGTAAAATGTCGAAGAGTCACTCTAAAACTAATACTGTAGTGTTTGTTATTTTACATATTTTTATGAAGAATATATTGTACAAATTGTCTGACATAAGTTTTTGTCCCGTAAGTTTATTCACAGCAAGTCAAAATGACTGTGTAGTATGTTTTGCACATGTCATGAATGAACTGTATTCAAGACAGGAAAGTCATTAACTATTTTGTTTTGAAAGTAAATGGTGTTTGCATTTGTTTAAATAATTTACTATTTATTGCATATTTTACTGGTTTAAGGAAGCAAGATGACAAAAGCTTGTGTGAGAGAGGCTGAGCCAGGTCCTTCCATGCAGCCCACCCATGTCCAGAGACCAGAGAGACGACCACAGACAAGGTCCAACCGTAAGTCTGGCCCTACCATGCAAATGTTGAGATCATGCTGGATCAACGAAGCCATACAAACAATCAGAGGATTATTGGTTGAATTTAATAGTCACCCTGTCAGAAGGTTGATCAGATATTGTACTTGGATCATGTTTAGCTGCAACTGCAGTTGAAAAGTACATGGATATGTATTTAACATTTCTGAAATTCAGCAGAATTCTGGTACTCTGAACCCCTCAGGACTTGGGGTGGTTCAAACTAATGAGGGTGAAATACTGTTAAAGAATCTGAGTTATTTAAACAATCGCATACATAATTGTCACCTTGTTTGTTAATTGTCTGTACCTGTTTTGTATCAATCAATTCAAACCAGCAGCAGGAGTTCCTGTCAAGTAATGTAAGCACCTTCCTTAAATACACCTTTACCTGCAGCTGATGACAGACAGTTGCTGTTCATGTTGTTCATTGTTCATCTCAAAATGAGTATGAATGGAAGTTGAAATAGCAAAATGGAAATGTGTAGGTTTCAGAGAAATTGTATTTTGTTTATTTAATGACTCTTTCTTGAGTGCTGAATTCCAGATTACTGAAGTTCTACTGTTCTTAAAGATCAGATTTATTCCAAATAATTTAGGATCATCGTGTCTTATTTGTCCATCCCAAGGAATTAATCGAGAACATACTGTTGAACCCCCAGACACAATTTAGATAACATTATCCACAATTAACCTGACATTATATATGCCTTAAAATAATTGCCCATACATTGGAATTAATGTAAAACATACAAAACATACTGCTTAACCTTCCAACATGATTAACATATCTTTGTCTGTACATGGTGCACTGAAACGATATTTGGATCTTTTTGGATAAGGATCCACCTCAGCAAGAGGGGGTTTGCCCAGAGCGTCCATCCCGAGTATATCTGTCCAGAGAGCAACCATACGACCACCGACAGGGTTGAACCGTGAGTCGGTTTCTACCATGACAATGAAATCCAGTCACATTCAGTCAGTTTGTTGAGCTATGCTAAGTGATTCAAGTAGGTAATTCCTACCAGACAAATGAAGGAGGGAATGAAATGACTACCAGTTTTTGGATTACTGACTTACTGATTTACCTGAATTCCAGACTACTGAGGAATTAATTATTTGAATGCCAGACTACTGAGGTACTACGTTACTGAAAGCTCATAATTATTCCTGATAATTCAGAATTATTGTCTTGCAATAATTGCCCATACATTGGAATTAATGTAAAACATACAAAACATACTGCTTAACCTTCCAACATGATTAACGTATTATTGTCTGTACATGGTGCACTGAAACGATATTTGGATCTTTTTGGATAAGGATCCACCTCAGCAAGAGGGGGTTTGCCCAGAGCGTCCATCCCGAGTATATCTGCCCAGAGAGCAACCATACGACCACCGACAGGGTTGAACCGTGAGTCTGTTTCTTCTACACCTATGACATCCAGTCGCATCTGTATTAACAATAGAAATTATGATTCCTTCTGGTTTAATGTTCACCTTTTGTATTGGTTGTAATAATGCTAATAAGAAGCTAGATAGCATTTCATTCAAATGCTTGCCCTGCTGTGTCAGTGTTTGAAGCAGCGTTTCTGAATAAGGCATAACTAGAATAATACCTCCAGGTGCATTCCCTGTCAACATTACCAGTTTTTGGATTATTGACTTACTGATTTATCTGAATTCTAGACTACTAAGAATTACTTTTTTTAATGCTAGACCACTGAGGTTCTACTGTACTGAAAGCTCACGATTATGCCTGATATTTCAGAATTATTGTTTTACAATAATTGCCCATACATTGGAATTAATGTAAAACATACAAAACATACTGCTTAACCTTCCAACATGATTAACATATCTTTGTCTGTACATGGTGCACTGAAATGATATTTGGATCTTTTTGGATAAGGATCCACCTCATCAATAGGGGGTTTGCCCAGAGCGTCCATCCCGAGTACCTCTTCCCAGAGAGCAATCATACGACCACTGACAGGATTCAACCGTGAGTCTGTTTTTGCCATGACAATGAAATACAGTCACATTAAGTCAGTTTGTTGAGCCACACTAAGTGATTCAAGTAGGTAATTCCTACCAGACAAATGAAGGAGGGAATGAAATGACTACCAGTTTTTGGATTACTGACTTACTGATTTACCTGAATTCCAGACTACTGAGGAATTAATTATTTGAATGCCAGACTACTGAGGTACTACGTTACTGAAAGCTCATAATTATTCCTGATAATTCAGAATTATTGTCTTGCAATAATTGCCCATACATTGGAATTAATGTAAAACATACAAAACATACTGCTTAACCTTCCAACATGATTAACGTATTATTGTCTGTACATGGTGCACTGAAACGATATTTGGATCTTTTTGGATAAGGATCCACCTCAGCAAGAGGGGGGTTGCCCAGAGCGTCCATCCCGAGTATATCTGCCCAGAGAGCAACCATACGACCACCGACAGGGTTGAACCGTGAGTCTGTTTCTTCTACACCTATGACATCCAGTCGCATCTGTATTAACAATAGAAATTATGATTCCTTCTGGTTTAATGTTCACCTTTTGTATTGGTTGTAATAATGCTAATAAGAAGCTAGATAGCATTTCATTCAAATGCTTGCCCTGCTGTGTCAGTGTTTGAAGCAGCGTTTCTGAATAAGGCATAACTAGAATAATACCTCCAGGTGCATTCCCTGTCAACATTACCAGTTTTTGGATTATTGACTTACTGATTTATCTGAATTCTAGACTACTAAGAATTACTTTTTTTAATGCTAGTCCACTGAGGTTCTACTGTACTGAAAGCTCACGATTATGCCTGATATTTCAGAATTATTGTTTTACAATAATTGCCCATACATTGGAATTAATGTAAAACATACAAAACATACTGCTTAACCTTCCAACATGATTAACATATCTTTGTCTGTACATGGTGCACTGAAATGATATTTGGATCTTTTTGGATAAGGATCCACCTCATCAATAGGGGGTTTGCCCAGAGCGTCCATCCCGAGTACCTCTTCCCAGAGAGCAATCATACGACCACCGACAGGATTCAACCGTGAGTCTGTTTTTGCCATGACAATGAAATACAGTCACATTAAGTCAGTTTGTTGAGCCACACTAAGTGATTCAAGTAAGTAATTCCTACCAGACAAATGAAGGAGGGAATGAAATGACTACCAGTTTTTGGATTACTGACTTACTGATTTACCTGAATTTCAGACTACTGAGGAATTACTTATTTGAATGCCAGACTACTGAGGTACTACGTTACTGAAAGCTCATAATTATTCCTGATAATTCAGAATTATTGTCTTGCAATAATTGCCCATACATTGGAATTAATGTAAAACATACAAAACATACTGCTTAACCTTCCAACATGATTAACATATCTTTGTCTGTACATGGTGCACTGAAACGATATTTGGATCTTTTTGGATAAGGATCCACCTCATCAATAGGGGGTTTGCCCAGAGCGTCCATCCCGAGTACCTCTGCCCAGAGAGCAATCATAAGACCACTGGCAGGATTCAACCGTGAGTCTGTTTTTGCCATGCCAACTATGTGTAATGTTTATATATGTAAATGCTTTCTATGTATTAAACAACATTCAAACCTCTCCAGTACAAGGGAGAGACAGCATAACAGAGACATGTGTGAGAGAGGCTGAACCAGGTCCGTCCACACAGCCCACCCCTGCCCAGAGACCAGAGAGACGACCACAGACAATGTCTAACTGTAAGTCTGGCCCTACCATGCAGATGAAAGCAGGAGACTGAAATACAGGGAGCAGAGATCATGTGTGATTGGTGTCAAAACACGCAGTGTAAAAATAGCCAAGAAAAAGGCAAGTCACAGTGAGTCATGGTAGGGGCTCTTCCTCTTGTATCTATGAGAGAGGTTTGCAGTGGATGTGGATGATATCAGAGTTCATTTTGGGTGGAGAAAAAATGCAAAATCCAAAAAGTACAGCACTGGGTCTCGACAATTAGATGCTGCACACACAGGAGAATTTTTTCCATTCTGTCACAGGTTCTCTGTCAAATGAAGAGAAGGAAGCCTTCTTGGGGCTGAACCATTTCCCAGTGACCTGTGGATCCAGAAGAGGCATCCTAGACAGACAAAAGCTGCGTAAAGGTATGGGAGAAGGGTGGGTGTCACTTGAATGGGGTGGCAGTGTTGAGAGCAGCGACAGAAGAACAGTATTGTACTAATTCATAAATTCATACATATTCTCTTTATGCCTGTAGGAAAAGATCTGAATTTTTAAGTGAGTTTGCATTGCTTTGTCATGGGATTTTTGGTCATTTGTAGAGAGGAAAAAAACTGTAGCGAAAGTATGTCAAAAATATGTCCAGATACCTTCATCAGAGGTTGCTGGCAGGGTCTGCCAACAGTAAAGAGCAAGCAAATCTATTTGAGTCTTACATCATTATACGCTCATTTCCTAGGGCGGCGTTGTATCCAAGAAACAAGTAAAGGACGGTGGTTCCATCCCTCTGAGTTTGAGATATATGGAGGAAGACAGAAAACCAAGAGTTGGAAGAGAAGCATTCGTTACAAGAACATTACTCTGGATCAGCTGATAAAGGTGAGGGAGGGGGAGATGATGCACATACATGTACCCAACACTTTGTACAATCATTTTCTTCCCAGGAAAAATATCTCCCTTACCAGCGATGCTAACGGGCATGAACATTTGCAGAATGACTTATGGACGGGTACAATAGTAGTAGGAAAAATGTAACATATCTGCTTCAAAAAATTTCAGCTTGTGGAAAACTCGTGCTATTGCTATGCAGAATTTCCTGTCACATTTTTGCTCCTTTTATTTGCCTACAATTTGCACCAATACTATCCTACCCAAAATGTTGGGACACTCCTCTAATTCCAGATGAAATGATTTTTCTGGAAAATATGCATATTACTGTTTTTTCCAAATCAGCAAGGTAGTAGGACCCTTTTCAGTTTTAATTCTTCTTTGACTTCAAATGCTATAGCTGCACATTTACTCATTTTTTGGTCATTCTATCTAACCAGGATCGTCTCTTGAAAGTCCCAGGCTGCAAACGCAGGCAGACTGTGAAACGTTAACACAGAATGGGTAATAAACCTTTTTTTTAATTTCATCAGTACACTCATGCTCTCTTTCAGTGGTGCTGTAACTAGGATCTGCATCATTGCGTTAAAACAATAGCAGGACTTAATTTAAGAAATGAAGACATCTACTTGTTGAATTTGAATGTGCAATATAAATGAATATTAAAATTTTTTATATTTACAGCAACAGTATTTAGGTTCATGCAACATGTCAACAGACTTAGCCTGAGAGAGAGAATTTCATGTAGCAGTTGTAACACTAGGATCAATATAGTTCCAACTGTTTTTGTCCCCAAACAATACTGTAAAAAATCTGTTACTTAATGTAAAACTTGACAAGCTAGTCACTGATTTTGTGTACTGGTTCAATAGCATTGTTGCATTGTAGACTGGTCAATAGCGCACATTGCTACCTCAAAGGTTAGTCAATGGTAAAATGGAATAGCTTCTTGATTCTTCATTCAACAGCCACTTTTTTATGAGATGCTCAAACTGTAAATGCACAAATTCTAAACAGTTCGGCTTCTCCTAAACGCAGCAGCAGCCTGGCATGTCATTGACAGTGTGTTTATAAAAAAGGTCAATGGGTCAGTATTCCTATATAGCAATCTGTCAAAGCTGCATGTTTTAGTTTGTATAGAGTTTTCTAGATGCCTCATTCTGTTAAGTCACCACTCTAGTACAAGGATAGGCCCCTTCATCTGGTTTCTAAAAACCAGTGCCATAAAGTAGTAATCAAGAGAAGAACTGAATACATTTTTACCAGTTAAAGTTAATGTACAAATTAAAGAAATCAAAGCAAATATCTTCATAAGATGGATAAAATGACTTTGTTTAAATTAACCCTTACATATATGCTTAACTGAAGAATCCATTCTCTTTCCCTCAGGACCTGCTGTTACTACTTCCGGGTCATGGGGTCTAACCCGGAATGGCTCCTGACTTCTCCAGAAAAGGCCATTTGTGTCTTTCCTGCCTGGCTGTGCTTCTTCAAATGTTCCCCAAAGAAAAGAGACCATTCACTAAATTAATTGCATAAATGTCCCTCTTTCCTCTTAAAAAATGTGCTGTATGTTATGACTGCATTTTGCTAGAAGTACAAATGGTTACCTGTACACATAACCTTAAAGTTTTAGTCCATGAAAATGAAATTAATCTTGAAGATGGAATAGTGATAACTGTACTGGGGGCTGGTACTCTCACATGTTTGGAAATATCAGTATGGATGTATTTTAGCACCCCCTTGAAATAATGCAAGAAAGGTTTGTTCATTTTCATATCTTTATTCTACATTATTTGCAGGACCTAGAAGGTAGGGATGAGTTCTCTGATATGATGTGTATAAATTTAATCCACGATACTACAGTCCATATAAAGATATTCTGCATATAATTCTCAATATTTTTTTTGACTCTTATTTTTATTACCAACAACAATTAGTTGTCCTTAAAGCTGGTTCATACCATCGGACAACTATCACTTAACTATAATCACAGTTCATGAACATTTCAAATTTGCTCCACATTGACTACACAATGTTGTCCTTTGACTTTGGAAAGTAGGATATTAACACCCTTCAGTGACATTCGGGGACATTTTTCACTGACTCTGCCGTGGGGGATGTGACCCCCACACTTTTTGTGGATCATTATCTAACCCAACCTACGCCCATAAAGTTGGCTTGCAAACGCTCTGTCTGCATCGGGATCCGATGCTGCAGGGTCGGTGTCGAGGGGTCAGACATGCTAACCACTGAGTTAAAACTTGTTGTAGCATTCTTGAATTGCAAACCTGCCCTCTACCAACACATATTTACATACATTATAGTCCTATATGAGAATAATCGTCCTGCTGCGCTGTATTTCTCTCTGTGAACTTTGATGGGGGGGGGGGATTGAGTGGCACCAAATCCCAATCTCACCTAGGGCACCAAAATGGCTACCCTGAGAGTATTACAGCATTGTGAGAAGAGCCGAGAGATGGGGAGACACCCAATAACCAGCACACCCAATTCATTCCTGATATGCCATGGGTTTAAAAACAAAATATTTTTTTTGTTTGTTTTTAATGATGTATTTCATGTTTTATTTCAGATGAAGGATTTGCCCTCTTATTGACAGAGTGTGATAGAAAGAGACGCCATGTTACTACGTTTGAATGTTACATTTCTGTGGTTATGATAATTCATTTTCTGTTTGTGTGGATGAAAAGGTGGCATGTCTTCTTTAGAGGTTTGACCCATTCTCCCCTACAACACCCATTATTCTTCTCCAGTGCTTGGCATGTTTTCGAGAAGCAGATTGCTATCAATTTCAAATACCCATCCAAACAACCACTCAACTTTAAAGTTTGATTCTGTTTTGATTTGGTTTATTTTCTGAGTATCAATGTAGCATCAATTTAATGAAGAAAAGAAAGAACACATCAGCATCGCACACACTGGGATTCGATGTTTATTTTCTTGTGGTTTGTTAAACACTGTTGTGAAATGTGTGCGACCTGAAAGATCCGCTGTGGAGATCACATCATAAGGGGATGTATGTATTTAATTCTTGTAGCTTTCTATAATCTGAAACTCAGGTAGCTGCCAATCTTGTACTTAAGTTTCGTTTTCGTTTCGTCAAAAGTGTAACTTCCTACTTTTAAGGAAGAAGCCTAAGAAGGAGTTGGTGTGATTTTATTGTATTCAAATATTTAGTTGGAAATGCGATAGGCTATCTTACATCTTGAAAGGATTTACTCGTGTATATTTATGGAGGTAAGCCTATAGTTTGTTTCATTTTTAAATTTTATCTGAGGTCAAGGTTATCATATCTTCTTTAACATCAGCTAATTTGACAGAAATAGTATCGGTCCTAACTGGCGCAGTACAATCCGTTGCAATTTGGCCATTTGGGTTGTGGCAAATTTGAATTTCAAAAGCCACGTGATTTGAAATTGATAACATTACATATTAAGAATTTCTTCTTTATGAGTATGTGACATTTTGAATTGGGTGCATATCTGTTTCATACATGACATAAGGGCGCGTCGTTACTCGATATTTATTATAAATGGTGTATTAAGAGTAATTATAGTTCATCGCAAATCAGCCATAGATTCATGTCAGAGTTAAGAGAGAGAAAAATAAACGGTATGAGTTACGTAGGCGTATGGAATTTTGTTTTTTTTTTTTTTTTTGTTTGCCTGTTTTTGGGAATTTAGTAAGGGAATATACACCCGTGAATAAATACAGGCATATCACATAGTAAAGAAAGGACTGGCAATTCCATTCCTGCAGGGACGGTGTGCATGCAGACTTTTATTTCCTCTGGAGTTTTTCACACATTTACAATTTTGTGGCGGCAAAATATCGGCATCGATTGCCTCTCATTTCTGTACTATTTAAAATGGGTACAATCTTATTATGCGTACCGCAATGATTCGCTCGGCCGCTCCTTTCCCGCTCTCCTTCAAACGCTACTGAACCGCCTGTGAATGGTCCCTCCCTTTGTAGGCGGAGTGCTGCTGAATCAGAGATCCATATGGATATAGGTATTTATTTTCCAAGTGCGGAAGACTGCCAGCTGAATTTTTGAATAGAGGAATCCAGAGTTACCTACTGGTCAGTATCATCTGTAAAAGTTAAACAACACATATGTATTCTCAGATAACTGTGCAGCAGTTTCAATAGTCCAGCTATACAGCTTGTGAATCTGCGCGCTGTAAATGTAGGAGAACCAGCTCTCTCAATATTAGCATGTAAGTAGCATATCTAGAGAGAAAGCCAACATTTCACGTTATTCAGAATGCAGCTAGGTTTCTCATGTTTGCATGTCGTACATAGCTGCTACACAATAGGACTATGGACTGTTTATGCGAGTGAACTGATAGCGTTAATGTTGAATCTTTAACTCTGACGCTGAATGTTTCCTCCCCCAATCCATATTCTGATTTCTCAGTTCTTTAATTATTTGTTTTACTTCAAGTACAGAAATGGAACACTATGTATAATTGTCAGTTATTTAATTATTTATGTGACATAAAGTGCTTGAGAGGGAGCATTTCAGCTAACTGTTTATAGATATGCTTGTTTGTTTGACAATCAAAGTGCTTGAAAGATAGAAATGTACATTTTTCAGGTGCTTATGTTTTTGTCTGTTCAGCCATTGGGGTATTTGAAATTAATCTCTTAACCTAATTTTAGGTTCTTGAGTTATTTGGATTGTTAGATAAGTATTTGAAGTTTAGCACTTTGTATCCAGATATAAATATATAAAGAGAACCTTAACTTGCTCTTACTGCTCTCTCTATGCTTTGGTAGTACCAAATGAAGATGCAGTCCTCCTTGCCCATTCCATACTCACAGTCAAATATACAGGTATTCTCACCAGTCAATCATTAATCCCAACGGTTTGCTCATTAGGTATGGAACCAAGCTCATTGGATTTCCGACCTGATGATGAATTGTTGTGGTTTTTCCACAACAAGAAAACAGAGATATCATGTATCAACCAGCCACATATTTTCCTCAACCAGCTGCGTGACTATGACTTAGTCCAGGAGGATGTGTATAAGGTGAGCATCCTGTAATTTGTGTCTGTTTTGAGTGTGTATGTATTGTATATGTATATTTATGTCCTCATATTGTCAGTCCCTCCCTCCCAGTGGGCATGACTTTTTTGAGTGACTTTCTGTCCCATTCTCAAATGCAGGAATATAGCCAGTTATCTGATTAAGAGGGGTGGGTTTCTAGTGATGTTTGATAAATCTTCCCATTCTCTGAAGAAAAAACTCAAGATGTTGCCTTCACCAACATCATCATTGAGCATACAGACATCACACATTGTGATATGCCTGCCAAATCCGGTAGGGAAAGACAAGACCTCGTAACTCAACAATCTGGCGGCTAACACATAAGAAGCATATTGGACTCCGTTAGCTTTTTATCCAGGCCCGTGTATGGTTCCTAGCTTTTTGACATCCCCCATATGGCTCTCTCTCTGTCTCTCTCTCACTCTCTCACTCCCTGACTGTGTGCTTACAATTACCATGCTTGTCTCTCTGCGTGTCTGTCTCTCCCTCTCTACAGAAAGTGAACAGGATGAAAAGCCAGCAGCAGAGGGAGCGGATGTTGTACCAGATTCTTGACCGTTTGGAGACAGACCAGCCTAACCGCATCAGGACCTTCTGGAAGTGTGTGTTCAAACCCCACATCCTGCAGCGCTACCCTGAGCTGAGCTCTCTGAAGGACAGTCTTATGGAGGGTCAGTATGAGCCATCACTGGGGCTGCCCCCAGAGCACAGACAGTCAGTCCTGTGTGGTGGAGCCCTCGGCACAGTCTTAACTCAGCCTGCGCTTTGAGAACAGCTCAACCAGCCCTGGTCCTGAGCAGCCAATAACGCCTGCTGGGTTTTGTTGCCATTTTGCAAAATCAGTGCTAATCAAAACTGATCAGTTACAGTAGATGACTAAATTGTACATCTAATGGGGTTTCTGGGGTTTGAAATGGGCTGGTTTTAAACCAAAAGACCCAGAAGCTGTCCAGGATTGGAAAGCCCTACCTTAGTCATTCAAGGGGGTTGTTTAAAAGTTATCATCACAGTAACTGCTCCAGTGTTGCAGTGATTTCAGAGTCATGAACGCTTGGTTCTAGGGGTTTACATAGTATTACTTTACATCACCCCTGGAGAGTTCTCACATTTGTGCATGTTGTTAAGATGATTCATACTGTGAAAATGCAGTCGTTTACCGCCTGTTTCTGTGGTCTAAAGGCTGGAGGGGTTTTACTACTATCACAGCTGGGCTGAAATTTGGGTAGAAGAATGCAGCCTCGCTCTGCAGTTATGAATTACATTGCTAAGAAAAACCTTCCTAGAGAATGTTTTATTTTTTTAGAAACATCTTATTATACTGCATACTAAAATTGTAATGTACTTATTAAATTAATTATTTAAAATACGATTATTTAAAATTATTTAAAAAACGTTTTTAAAAACGTTTTCCATACAATAACGTATTTTTACATTCCACTGCATTACATGAAAAATCAGGCCCTGTCTGTGAGACACTACCAGAAAATGTGGAAATGGAGAGAGAGAGTATGGTGGCAAACACAAGAGCAAATAGCAGGGCAAGAAGAGAAGAGACAGTGAAAGAGAGTCAGCCACGTTCATCCACCCAACATACACCTTGCCAAAGAAGATCTCAGACACGCTCACAGTCCAGCCGAGAGTCTACCTCTGCCACGCTGATAAACCCAGGTGAATGAGAAACAGGGATCTTGGACCAACCAGGGTCATCCTTCAGTCTAGTTATATTCATTCACTGTATCTGTTTCACACTGAGT
The DNA here is from genome assembly GCA_019788955.1 of Albula glossodonta. Taxonomy (NCBI): domain Eukaryota; kingdom Metazoa; phylum Chordata; class Actinopteri; order Albuliformes; family Albulidae; genus Albula; species Albula glossodonta. The sequence goes on from JAFBMS010002852.1 coordinate 19,964, forward strand.
TTGTGACTGTGCACATAGTATGCTCTAATGTAAAATCACCATGCTGGTCTGGAGTATCAGAAGTAATTTGTATTGTAGGTCTGGGGAGGTATTTGCAAAATGCCTCATCAGGAATTGGTCACGACTGCTCAAAAATTGAAAAGTGATGCAAATCTGGTCCTACTCCTGACAAGCTTAAAGAAAATCTTATTGATATTTTGACTACAAAGATTCTCCCTTACAATGTAAGATTAAAGGGCCACTTCTGCAAAAAAACATTCTAATGGTGTTATACAGTTAATATTTTTATCTGGTAATAAATGATGCATTATTTTAAACTATTCGATTTTTTTACTTGAAATTACTGTTTAACATGCTCTTCTCTACTCTAAGGGAGCAGTATAAAAGAAGGCGGTATGAGAGAGATTCAGCCAGGTCCCTCTACCCAGCGCACACCTGTTCAAAGGAGACCACAGAGACGACCACACACAGAGTCCAACCGTGAGTCAGAACATACCATGCAGATTAATCCATCAGGCTGGGACACAGTGAGCATAGAGCATTATAATAAAATGCCATTTGGCAGCCGCAAAACTCTTTTGGAGGGCCACGCAGAACAGGTTTCCCCTATATGTGTGCTTTACTGTATGGGACCACTGCAGTTGAAAGCCATAACTGGCGATAGGTGTCATGCTATGACAGACTATGACCAGAAGTCAGTATTGATGCCTCAACCCCACCTGGGTAAATAGTGGGCTAAGCCAGTTAAACTCAGCTGTGTCATTGCTCTGTGGTGACCTCCATGATGGCAGTTCAGGTAATATGAATGGTTGCCATGTCTGCACTACGAAAAAGACTGAGTCTGAGTGAATCTGAGTACTCCGGTGTGTAGCCACTAGCTCCTGAGTTTGTGATACAGGTTTGTTCTGGGTGGGGCTGATGACATTGTTAAGGGGAGGGATTTAATTCAGGATATTAATGTTCAGACTCTGTTCACACATGGATAGACTGACACCTTTATTGTCTGACCTAGGCTCTCCATCTCAGAACGTTGAGAGTGATGCGTTCTGGAAGAAGAGATTTCTCCCAGTGAACTGTGGGAATGAAGAAGGCATCCTCGACAGATACAGGCTGGCTAAGGGTATGGGAAAGGGCTAATGGCTGTAGCTGCGCTGAAGGCTGTACAAGCATCTGGTTTTACTCAGAAATTTACAGGCTGTCTGCCATCAGGACAGAGGCAGGATGTAACTCATTTTTACTGTACCTCATAACTATGTTCCTACATGCCCCAGGACAGGATTGTATTCTGATAGAGGGGAACTGGCTTAGCCCCTCTAAATTTGAGAAATGTGGGGGGAGAGCAAGCAGCAAGAAGTGGAAGGAGAGTATCCGGTGCAAGAATATCACTCTGCAGCAGCTGATCCAGGTGAGGGAATGGAAAGAGCGGCACACCTGCCACAATTTAAACCCCTGAAAATTGTACTAAATGCACCAGCTGCTTAGGCTGTTTTCAGGTAACTGATCCCTTTTACCTGTGAGGTAGCCAGGAGTGGGCTTTTCAGTGGGGTTGAAAATCAAATGACTTTTAGATCTAGTAAAATGAGGAGAACATGAATATGATAATAATACCAAATAAAATAAGATTACTTTCATGGATAACACAAATATGACAAGTACACAGACTGAATTGTGGTGACTATACTAATCACTGATGAGTCTGTACGTATAGGTTTGGCATGTATGTATTTGTTTCTAGAAATCACTGCGATTAGGCACTGCTTCCATAGATTTAAACAGCGCTTTGTAAATGTAAAAAAGAAATAACAATAAGAAAGAAGCTGGGAATTGCAACTGTGGTACAACTGTCATATTTTACATGTGTTACATTGTGCAACATTAACATGCTCTGTATTGTACCCAGTGCCATTCTCTCTCTTTCTGTCTCTCTTTCTCTCTCTCTCTCTTTTTCTCTCTCTCTCTCTCTATCTCAGGATGGTCGCTTGAAATATTCTGCTCAGAAGAGAAGGTTATGTCCTTCCAGGGGTCCTACCACGGGTTAGTACTGTTTTTTGCTTGGCAAATGGGGGATTATAATTATTTTTAGTGTCAGAAAACCAGGAGACTCGATTAATGTCGTTCTTGTTTCTTCTGAGTCAGTACCTGTTTTACTGAAATGCTGCACTAAATCAACTTGGCCTGGTTTAAAATTAATACATATAATCTTTTTCACTAACACATTTGCATGGAAAGTTTCATCTGTATTGAGAAAATGAGCACTTGCATTTACTTGACAAAGACTTTCTCCTTCCACACATAGATTCATATTCTGAGGAAGAAAGTGATGCTGAAAGTATGGATGAGAGGGAGAGCAATGATGATGTTGGTATGCCTGCATCTGAAGATAACTGCCTGTCAGTCACGTGCGGATCAGCAAGTGGGACTCTACACAAGGATCGGTTTGCCAGAGGTATTCATTTGTGTCAATGTAACCCTCCCATACGCACCTCACTTTCTGACCAGCATATGTTTATGGTCATAATTGGCGTTCGCTCCCGTAGAAGACAGAGGCCGCTGTATTCGGACGGAGACCAAGTGGCTGACCCCTGAGGACTTCAGGAAAGAGGACGCAACCGTGAACTCCAGATCTGTGAAAAACATCATCATGTGCCAGGGAGTGTCTCTCTGGTCGCTTATTGAGGTACAGGAATCAGAGGCGAGATTGGAAGCTAACGCGAGAAACAGATGTATGCTATCTGGTCTGTTTAATGGAAAGTAAATCAGGAAGTGTAGCAATGCTATCGCTCAGTTGGTACTGACATTTCTGTTTGTGTGTGTGTGTGTGTGTGTATGTGTGTGTCTCCTGTAGCAGGGGATCTTGAAGCGCCATTCTCTCCTGTGCGAGTGTGACCGCTGCACTGATGAGGTATGACACACCCCCTGCTGCTATGACAATAGGGATGGGACAGGAGCTAACCAGTCATTGTTCTTTTTTTTAAAGAGCAAAATCCTCTTGTTGGTTGCAACAAGAAAGTGATTGACAGGCAAAGGTCGCTCCTCTCATTTCTGTGTCATAATGCTTCATTACATCAGTACATGATAGCAACCTCACTGAGCCACATAGAGCAAATAGAAACAGGTGTGGACAGTGATCAATGCCCTCGGCCTTGATTATCCAATACTGTATTTAAAGACCTCCTTATTCTACCCAGGCTGTTTCAATGTTTAATCAAAGAAATACTGAACCAATATAGCATAAGTATGAAACTGACGTGAAAACTTTTTATTTCGCAATTTTAGTTGACAATATGTTATACATACACTCTATGAGCACCCTTATAACAGATTAATATTATGTTCACCATTCCTTGCCAATGCTAGAGAAAGTCTTGCATTTTGTGTTTTGTTGGTGATGTCAGAATAGAGTTAGTATACACTGCTGACAAAATATGTTTTTGCTGAACAGACAAGTGAGCACAATTTAACAATCTTCATACAGACTATCAGCAAAAGGTGTGCATGTGTTGCCTTGGAATGTAGAGTGAAATAAATCAAACCCTCTTCATTTCTGTTTTTCCCATGTCTTTTTGTTTGGGATTATGTTTTTATTTTGGACTCTGCTTCTGTGTGTCTGCTGCTGAACCCAAGACGCAACAGGATCAAGGAAACGATGACTTCTGCTTCATATGCGCAGATGGAGGTGAACTGGTGTGCTGTGACCAGTGCCCCCGGGCCTTCCACCCCACCTGCCACCTGCCTGTGGTGGAGGACAGCATACTGAAGTGAGCAGG
>JAFBMS010002853.1:0-23719 GCA_019788955.1 Albula glossodonta
ATTGCTTTTTTCCTATTTCAAGTGAGATTTTTGGGACATGAAAAAGGAGATGATTATTATGTCTTACGAGAATAATTAGAATTAGAATTCTGTGGATGAGTAGCTCTTGTAAATAGGATAGGATAGTTGAACTAATACATTTGAAAAGAACTGTACCAGTGCAGCTGCCATCTATTTTCGAGAGAAAGGCAATGCAGTTGGTTGTACATTATACAGTGGTGAGTTTTAAAGTCACAATTGAGAATAAATCTGCATAAATTATTAAATATGACATCTAAATTTGCCAAATCAGTTTTTGAAGCATTTTGATATACAGTGTCTCCATGGTCAAGAACAGGCAATAACAACTGGGATACCACCTTCTTTTTTTTGTTTTCTTTTTGAGCAGTTGGATGCACATTTTGGAATACCTTGTTTTGTATGTTTTTCAAAAATTATCTGTGAGGATTTCCAGTGGGGCTGAACGATTAATCAATTTCAAATCGAAATTGCAATTTGAAACAATGCAATTAGCAAATCGCAAAGGCTGTGATTTAGGATATACGTTATTCAGCACGTCAGACCCAGGGATTAACCTTAGAGTATATAAACATGTAAAGACAGCGACTCCAATGAAAGTCAATGGAGAGAACTTCAGAACCAGGAAGTGTTATTTTGGCCACTAACTGGGCATGCGGTTAGATATTTTCCCCCAATCATTCAGCCCTAATTTCCAGATTTTAAGAAATGTACAGACTGGCTGATCTCATGTCACATTGAGATGTTTACTAATGCCATTTATTGTTGTCCAGGTTCAAACTATCGACTATTACTCAGGAGATGTGATCAAATCACCTCATCAAGTGGGTCCCAGTGGACAGCACAAAAGTATGAAATTTTGTTTTTTTTAAACAGTGCTTTTCACTCGCGCTTACTTACCTGACTGATCATTTGTCATTTTCCGGTACCAAAGTTTCTCTTCATTTTTCAGAGAGAATGATTTATGTAGAAAAACCTCTTTGAAATGGAACATTTCTTTGACAGTGGCATTGTGAAGTAGATTACTTTTTGTTTCAGGTGTTGTGACTGTTCCATTAGCTTTGCTTCAGAAAAACACAGTTCAGTTTGTGCCTCCACTTCCTGAAAGGAAGCTAAAGGCCATAAACATTCTTGGCGCTGGAGTCATTGAGAAGGTGAGTAGGAGGTATATCAACATTTCAAATAATAATCATGGAGACAGTGGATGCTTACCCATTGTATAGGTCTTGCACTTTTTATTTTTTTCTCTTCTTTCAGATTGCCCTTCAGTTCCCCTACAGGTTTTGGGACAGTAAATCCAAGGTGCAGACTATTTTGGCCACATTCCACCCCCAGTCCAGACCAGAGAGGAATGTTCATGTGTTCTATGACATGGATCCACAGGTCAGCAACACAATTACATCATCATATCATATGTCATCCTGAACAGTTACTGTTCCAAGTATGGTAACTCTGAATCCATTCTTTAATGAGTTAGAAAATATAACATGAACTAATTCAGACTTAACGGTGGGAAAATTACATAGACTGTAGAGGGAGAAAGAATTCATATTATTCCCAATGCCAATGTTTTACGCCAGAACAATAACTTTTGGTTTTTCATCTTAAATCATTGATAATATGTTAAAACACATTGCAGTGTTTCAGGTGTAATAATTAGACTGCATATATTGGTTCACTTAAAAAATCTGTAGCACTTACATGGAGTTGGGTGAAGCAATGCAGCCATTTTTGTGCTAGATTTTTCATACAACAGCAGGCAACTCATTAAATATCCTCTGACATGAATTAAGACAATAGACTTGGAATTGATGGAAGTTTCTGCTTTCATACACTGCATGTATAGCTATGCATAAACCTGCAGTCAGTCTATCTCTGCCGATCTAACACATAGGTAAAGCACTGTGTCCTTATGTCAGTCATCACTGGAGATGCTGTGGCAACCATCAGAGACCTGGCAGACAAGGACGTGGCCACCTTGTGCATGAAGGTCCTTCGTGAGTTGTTCAAGGAGCAGGGACGGACCTTTTTTCAATGGCCTGCAAATACATGCACAAACAATTTATTTATTGTTAAATAAAATACCTGTAAAAAACATATGGTGATAATACATCCCCCCTTTCTAAAATTGTTATCATAGTCAAAAATGTCCATATGACCACTTTAATTTTCTTCCCCCTCTTTATTTGCAGGAGGTCCCGGACCAGTGAAATACTTTGTGACACACTGGAGCAAAGATGTATGGTCGCAGATGTCTTCAGCTTTGTTAAGACAGGGCAGTGGAGAGGCCTATGACATCATTGCTGAGGAAGTGCAGGAAAAGTGTTCTTGCTGGAGAGGTGCAGATTCAATCATTATTTGAGTATAAGACACATATTGTGGTCATTCAAGCACAGATAGTAAAGTGTCTGTGTGCAAAATACAAAACTTCATTTTTTTTTAATGTCTTAAATTATCTGGTTTTCTCAGGCTACCAACCGACCACTTCCCCCAAACGGTCACAGGATCCTATTTTGAGTGGTGTCAGGGAAGCCAGCAAATCGCTGCTTTATACCTTAAAGACAACAATAAAATCCTGCATGAGGATGGCCTTCAGAAGATGCAACTGCATGCTCATCTGCTGTTCAGGCTCCTCAGGCACTGGTTTAACCCGGTATCAAAAATATCGGGTGCTAACCACTACAATTGTGCCCCTCCACATCTCTCAGGATGCTTTGTCCTTTGGTTGGTTCAGGTTATTTTGTTGTTACAGATTTAAGAATGGAAAAATCCTTGCTAAATACTTTGAGCTTTGAAAATACATGAAATGTAAAATGGAATGAAACACTAAGCCAGGTTGCTAGGAATTATTTAGTACTTTTCATTTTGTTGTGGACACTTACACTGAGATATCATATTTTGCACAATAAACATGTTGGCTCGTATGTGGGGACAGTATAAATCAGTGGATATTCATAATTTTGATGACTTCAGCTGACTTATATCGAACAATGATTTCAAGGACTGTCTTTACATCTGTGCATGTACAGACATTTGCACACTCACAATTGGCTTTTTTTAAGTAATGGTTTGGATAAGAACTGTAGTGAAAACAATAGATCTCTGGTATGGATGGATGTTGCCATGATTTGACAGGTAAGTGATTACTCTATTTTCAATGATCTGGTATGACAAGACCCATAAGAGCACCGAATTGAAATGTATTTGTGAAATTGCATTCTTTAGTGAGGGAATCCCTACCTAAAATTTTGATCCATTGCATTTTTAGTTGTCATGTATACCCACAGAAATTTTAACGAATTTCGGATGTGGGGAAGTACTTAAAATTTGCCAGTTTAGTATGCGCATGTTAGGTTGTACTCACCATTTGTTGACACAGTCGAACGTGATATGCAACGCCATTGGTCGGTAAAGGTGATTGACCAGAAAAATCTTAACGCGAAGATCCACCATGGCGTCACAATGAGCGTGCCAAGCGGCAAAAAGATTTCGATTTTTGACTGCTTGTTTTGCAGATTTTAGTTCCCCACATCAATTAGTTCTCATGACATTCGGTAAACAGTTCTCGGACAGTAAGAACAATGATGAGAACAAATATTGTGTGGATTTGGCTTTCTTTCTGTGAGAAATTCAGCAACTAGTTTTGATCAATGAGAAGCTAGGATTTTCTAGATCCTACTGCTCTAGATGCCACAGGCACTACAGTTCTATTCGAACATACTTAAGTATTTTATAACATGCTCTCATGACCTATTGATTACTGTACTCTTTGAGGATTAGAAACTACACAAAGATAGCTGGAACACTCTACTGAATAACATTTGGCTGAATAATTATTCTCATAATTGATTAAGGTTTTTTATGAATAATCTGACATATGTTTTTAAACATATCCAATATAAATTTTTTATGTGAGGTGATGTTGTAGTGTGTTCTGTTTAAACCTGTTTATTTTGACATGTGTATTTATAAACCCTCCAACCAGTATTCTATGACTTTTTTCTGGTTCTGTGATTTTGATGTCTGTGCATGATTATTGGTAATATTGGGTTGTATATTTAGGTGTTATTATTCTCAATTTAAATGAAAATAGTGGTCTCATTGGTGTACTACTGGAGAATCTGTCAGTGCCTTACTAAACAAAATACCATGTGCTAGTGGTTTCATTTAGTTTAAGTAGTATATGGATTATGTAGTAGCAGGCAAGCTTAATATGGTAAGATCTGCAAATTGTCATTGTCATGAGTTTTGTTCAGTAGAAAAGGATGTCATACTTCATTTGCAATTGGTGTCATATTACTTAAGTGAGAACCCCCTTATAAATGCATTTTACCTCTTTTTCTTTTTCTCCAGTTTGAAATCACAAAAAATGCTTTTGTATCACCACGACAGCATCATGATAACACTGAATCTGACACGCTCCTCCAGAACATGCACATAAATTAATAATACATTTTCCACTACATAAGGTGATTGGAGAACCTTCACCTCTTCGATTACAGCTGTAGCCTGCAGGTGCCTGCTGGGTGTTTAGGTGGGCTGGATGTAGCAGTGAACATAAGTCTCCTTTTAAGTTTCAGCACCACTGGGGCATCATAATCATAATCACCCGTAATGTAGCACAGATTTGTATAGGCAATGTACAAATTATAGAACTCAACCTGAACATGGAAGGCTCCCTAGATTACTGACCTCACTTTTGAGGCCCCATGCTCAGCTTTCACAAACTTTTCTGTACATTTTCAGCTTGGTGAATGTGCTATACAGACTAAGTGACTGTTTTAATCAACTTTAAGTTAGAATGATCAACCTTTGGGTTTTCCAAGCCTCGCTCAACATAGGATCTTTTAAAATCCGAGGGATATATCTTCTCTGTTAGCTTATTCTTCTGGAGAATAACGTTGGTTCAGATCAAGGCAAAATGGCTGTGCAGGCTAATTATCAATACAGCCACACTCAGGAAAGTTTTTTCAATCAGTAATTTATCTTAAAATGTGATTTCGCAGCGAGTGGAACCTTGGATGATTTAGTACGCACACGGACACGCTTCAATGAAAATCCAGTTTCGAATGAGAAGGGTAGCCCTATGTCCCAAAAGCACACTATGTTCTCCACACTTGTGTATACCTGTGTACTATTCTAGAAAGTGCATGTTTTCAGTAGTTAGCATACAAGAGTGAACACACAATTGTATTTTACTATTCGGAAATTGCGTCACCAGTGTTGATGGTGAGCTTCTATATCCACTATTTTGTTTTAATTTTTGGTTGCAGGAAGCACCTCCCTTCCTGTTTGCGTTGCATTCTGGGACAATAGTGTCCATTGAAACTACACTTTAGATTGACACCATTGTTGCGCATATGCCTTGTATTATCTAAAGCATAGTGTGTGACAAAAATTAACCACACTATGTACTACGCACTCAAACTGGAATTCATCCTTAGTGTACTGACCTGCAATTACTTGACTATGCCACCTTCTGATTAAGGGGCAGAAGGACACCATGACCTAAATGCAATACAGATTGAACAATGTCCCCACAGAGACAAAGAGGGTCTGAGACATAATTAGAAAAATACAAATAGTCTTTATTAAAAGAAGGGATTTTAAGTTGTTCATTAAAAAGACAATTAGGGCTACTTATTGGATGACCGGGGGTCCATCTCTGCAGCGTCAGCCACACTTCCACCACAGTTCCTGTAAGAAGGTAAGAACAGCAGATGCACCAAATGCACATGCAACTGGATGCAATTACACAGTCATACAATAGCACACATGATTTAAATGATACTGCATCTATTACCATCTACCACCGTGAGGGACACACCACGCACCCAGACCCTGTCTAAGACGGGCCTTCATCAGACCAGACCCCAATCCCCCATACAATAGCCAGCCGGCTAGCACAACTAAGTAGCCCTTGTTTTTGGAAGGGGAAGGGAAAGAACAGGAGGAAGGTATAGGAGCGAATCGCAACAATAACTTTTCCAAAGAAATAACCCTGGAAACATGGCTGGCACAATCCCTTTAAGAAAGTAAAGCAGAAATATTAGTATTGTATATAGCCAACCACATCCTTAACATACAATCCCAATTTAACATTGCCATAACATACTATGGCACAAGCACTAGATTGCATGCTGATCACAGCAGCCACGCCTTCTACCCAGCTGAATTCACCCTGAGGAAACAGCAATGCAAGTTTCCAAACCAAACGATAAAAATCTTTATAAATAACTGGAGAATACTTAAGTACCGTCAAGTTGTAAATTTTCCCATTTAACGCTACCCGTTTCCTGCTCATCTACCCAAACCTAAAAGTAGCAAATAATTAAAACCATGACATCTAAGATAAAATGCTATCTATGCAATCGAAACTGATACCATACTGCAACAACATTCGAACTATACCTTTATTACAGAGCGAGATTGATCACCGTGTCCTTCTCTCCTGATAATAGTACAGTGGGGCAAAAAAGTATTTAGTCAGCCCCAGTTGTGCAAGTTCTCCCACTTAAAAAGATGAGAGAGGCCTGTAATTTTCATTATAGGTACACTTCAACTATAGAGACAGAATGAGAAAAAAAAAATCCAGACAATCACATTGTCTGATTTTTAAAGAATTTATTTGCAAATTATGGTGGAAAATAAGTATTTGGTCATAAACAAAGTTCATTTCAATACTTTTTATATACCCTTTGTTGGCAATGACAGAGGTCAAACATTTTCTGTAAGTCTTCACAAGGTTTTCACACACTGTTGCTGTATTTTGGCCCATTCCCTTCCTCAGGGTGTGGTTAAACCGCTCACAACATACACTGCCCATTGCCCTGTGGATGTTATGCTGTGGTCCTGGACATCTGGATTTTATACAGTCTGCATAGTTGGTGTACAAGAGCACTTTCAAAATTTCACCCTTGATCCAAATGGATTCTCATGGGTATGCCAAATTAGTTAAACCAATTGTTAACTAAAACCTTGGCTACAGTAGCTGCACTTCTAGTTGGGACAGCTTGAGTGTACTTTGAAAAAACATCTGTCATAACTAATACTTTTTCCCTCCTATCTGTTGTAGGCTCTAAAAGTGTGAAATCGATGGCTAGGATTTCCAGTGGTTGACCCGCCATAATGCTTCCTAGGTAAGTCTTCCTTGCTGTTGCACTTCCTTTGAAAAGATACAACATTGGCATTCTTGACAATACCGCTCCATCTCCACCCCCATCCCTGGCCAGTAACATCTTTCTCTCAACAGCTCCTTAGTTCGCCGCACACCCTAGTGCCCATGATGATCATACAGGTTATGCAGCGCCTCTTGCCGGAGACGAAAAGGTAAGAGAAGTTGGGGATGCTCTTCTCCATGGGGGGTAGTGACTTGCCTATACATCAAGGCATCCCTCAAAAGACTCAATCCCTCTGGTGTAATAGCTGCTGTACATCAACTGGGAGCTGTCACTGTTGTTCTTTACCTGGCATCTGTGCCTTTCTCAAAAAGGAAAGAAAACATTTCAAAATTGGGTCAGACATTTGTAATGTAACAAGGTCAGTTGTTGACCTACCAGGAAGGGCACTAATTTGCCGGGAAGTTACCACGTTAAGTCTATGGGACTGCTGCAGGGCAACTGGAAGCCGGGTCCCAGGAGTTGCTTGATCTACCACCGCTGACAGTGGATGTACACTGTACTGTCTGGACAGCACCTCATCATTGCCATTACTTTTCCCTGGGTGATATACAACAGTGAAGTGAAATGAGGCCAATTAGGCTGCCCACCTCTGCTCTGTGGCCCCCAGCTTGATGGTCTGGAGGTGACTCAATGGGTTATTGTTGGTATAGATTTTTTGTTTTAATGCTAGGAACTCCAATTTCATGGCGGTATAATTTTCCATGTTCTGGATAAAATCATTAAATCTGCAAATGTCAAACGGGTGAGCTTGCCATTGTTTTTTTAATTGATTGAAGCTATTCTAACTTGTTGTGTCCGCATGTCCATTAGGAAGGCCCCAGGTTGACATCTTCTGGCTTCAGCACAATGGCCACCAAACAATGGAGCGGCACAGCCATCTTTGCAAACCCCTTTGCAAACCCCTTCACAAACCTGCGATAGTAGCTACAGAACCCAAGGAAAGAGTGGAGCTCAGTCACATCTTGTGGAGGTCTCCAAGCAGCAACCGCAGAGATTTTCTTTGGGTCTGTAGTGTAACAGACAGGCCATTTCCTGGTGCAATCCCCTGATAACCCTGAAAGAGTGCCAGGATGGACTAGGTAGCCTGTTGGTATTATTCATTATTTTTTTTATTATTGTTAATCATAATAATACATTTTATACTTAGTGGATCCCCAAGAACATTTCGGTTTGATTGCATACAATTATGGTTGACGTTGTTTTAATGAGAATGGGTTGATCCAGTGACCCAGTGACGCGGCTGGGGTGACGGTATATCCGGTGTGGTTAGCGCGGCAAAAAGAAGCGCGCGTGTGTGTTTCTGGCTGGCTGGATGTACGCCACTGGAGCGGGACTTTGGAGTTCCTAGAGACCACGAAACCGGAATCTACGTTTCCCTTGTGTGATCAGCACCTCTACAACCAACCCATTTAACGCAACTAATCGAAAGGGGATCTTTTAGAAAACTAAAACCTGAACGAACTGATTGCTGGAGGGCAGCGACTGCACCTCGCAACAATCCGAAGACCGGGCTGTCCGTCGCCGAGCGACCAGGTAGAGCTGGCCGTTGCAGGAGAAGCTCCGGTGGGGAAACAGGTAACGTCAACCTTTCTTTTATGTTGTACGCAAGCAAACCGAGTGTCTTAGCTGCACGCCACCCTGGGGAGTGCGGAGATATAGTAAATACACAACCCTAGACAAAGCTAACAGTAACGGTGGGAGAAAAACTCGGTAAGGCTGAGCTTGCGGTATCTCTACCCAGGGAGGCCGTGACAGAGTGGGGGCTCGTCCGGGATCTGAACTGTATTCAATGGGGCTTGTTATTTGTACGCTTTAACATTTGTCGGTACATTAAGGTTGACTTATCTTTTCGTCTGTTTGCGATACCTATGGGATTAGCCGTTAAAATTAGTATAACTAAAATCAGGTTGGCTTTGTAGTAGGTTAGTTACGGATAATACAGTTCTTTGTGTTGGGAAAACGTACACGGGGCTATTTTGAGCCTGCTAAAGGGCTACACATTGCAAGGGTAGGTAGGTAGTTTAGTACGGGTGTGTAGACCCAAGCGCAAATTAGTTGTGCTGTACCGCTCCTAACATTAAAGAATTGTGTGTCCGGTAAATCTGATAGGTTGCATATCGCTTCGCCTGGATTAGCTATAGGATTATTGTTTTCCTAACTAGTGGAACGTAGTGGTGTTGGAAATTTTTGTGTTACACGTATGCTTGTGTCAGTTATAGCCACTTGATACGCTCGGTGAGAGCGGTACGACAGTGTTCTGTGGGCGGCACTCCAGAAACTGTCTTGCGGCGTTTCTAGCCTGCTGAATTGTGGGTTTTTTCCCCTTGTTGTGAACCTGGTAGTGCTCTTGTTGCACGTGTGGTTCTTTCTGTATTTTTGGAGAGTTGAATGCTCTCTTGTGGCTGCTGCACTTGTTATATGTGTTGAATAGTTTGTAGTTCCGGGAATTTTTGTGCTTCAGTGTTGCTGTAACCGGTGTTGTCTTCGGCAATTGGTTTGTAAGACACGGTCATGACAAGTGGTAGTTCTGCGAGTGGGATAGTCACATCCCCTGACCTTGCTGGTGGGTTTGAGCTACCTACCGCTGCTCAGTTTAGGGCTCTTACAAGGCCACAGCTAGTTGCAATGGCTGAGCGGGATGGAATGGCAGTGCCATCCTCGGTGACGAAAAAAGAGCTGGTTGCGCTGGTGAAGGAGCTGTTCTGTTTGGAGGAACTTTGGGCAGAGCAGAAGGAGGAGAAGGAGCGGCAGGAGAGGTTAGCGAAAGAGGAAAGGGAACGTCAGTTTGAGCTTGAAAGGAGAGAGCGCGAGCAGAAATTCGAGTTGGAGAAAATGAAATTGGAGGTGGAAAAAGTAGCGAGGGAGAGAGGAGTGTTGCCAGAACCAAGTTTTAATCTGAGCTCTGCTGAAAAACTCCTACCTCAGTTAAATGAAGAGGAGGTAGACATTTTTTTTGACGCCTTTGAACGAGTGGCTACTGAGTTAGCCTGGCCTCGTTCAAAATGGCCACTGCTGGTGCAGCGGGCTCTTATTGGTAAGGCACAACACGCATATGCTGCGTTAGACCTCTCGCTTTCTCTCGATTACGACGCCGTAAAAGAGGCTGTGTTAACTGCCTATGGTAGCGTCCCAGATGAGTATCGCCGTAAATTTAGATCCCACAGGCGTAAGGGTGGTGAGTCTCACCTTGATCTATTCCGTAGACAACAGATACTTATGGGACGCTGGCTAACTGCATGCAAGGCAGACACTCTGGAGACTCTGACTGAGCTCATTTTAATGGAGCAGTTCAGGAGCTGTGTGTCACGAGAAATTGACGTGTACATTGCTGAGCGTGGGGGTCAAACTGTGAAGGAGGCAGCAGAGCTTGCAGACACCTGGGGAGGTCATCCATCATGGTGGTATTGGGCGTGGTCATTATGACAAACGAAAGTCTTTTGGCAGCTTGAAGCCTGAGTTGAAGCGGCCTGGTAGCGACCAGCCTGGACAGGGTGGAGGCTTGGATGGTGGGAAGGCTCACCGAAGTGGTGCTCAACAGGGAGGCGGTGGCCAGCGGCTCCCTGAGCGCTTTGTCCGAAATGGACGAAGTGGACCTGGCTCTCGCCAAGACATTATCTGTCATAATTGTCGGCGGCCAGGGCATATTCGCAGTAGTTGCCCAGCCCTTAGAGACAGAGCAACCCGTGACCAGGTTGTTGCTCTGGTGTCAGCTAGGACCCAGAGTTCTGAAGCTGAAAAACAGGTGCACGGTAACAATGTGGAAAGCTGTTGGTGAATAATGCTTGTTTTGTGTCACCTGGCTCTGTAGCTCTGGATTGTGAGAGCCCTGGGGTTCCAATACAGATTCTGCGAGACACTGGGGCTAGTCAGTCCCTGCTGGTTGCTGGTGTGTTGGACTTGCCATCCCCAGTGCCAGGAAGTCTGTTGTACTTCTGGCTGGCTTAGGAGGAGAGTTTGGGCCGTATCCACTAATAGAGGTGTACCTGCGCTCTGAGTTGGTTAATGGTCCCGTGAGGGTGGCTGTTATTGACTCGCTCCCTGTGCCGGGTGTGTCATTATTGTTAGGTAATGACCTGGCAGGTAATAGAGTTACGGAACCTCCTGTTCTCTCCCCTGAACCACTTAATGTTGTGGACACAGAGAAGCTGGCTAAGGAGTTTCCTGAGGTGTTCACTGCATGTGTAGTGACGCGTGCTCAGGCAAAAGCCCGTGTTCATTCCACTCCATGTGAGGAACAAGATGCCACAGTAGATTTGTGTGACACATTTATGGCCCACCTGAAACAGACACAGGAGGACCCACACCTGAGTAGGGAGGCCCTGGTTGAAGCTCAGCTTGCAGATGCTGATCTAGCTCCCTTTTTCCGTATGGTGGAGGAACCCACCGGGGATGCTGTGCTGTCTGAGGGTTATTACTTACAGGACAATGTCTTGATGAGACGTTGGCGACCTCCAAGGGATGCCGCTGAGGAATGGAACGTGTTGCAACAGGTAGTGTTGCCTGGAGGATATCGGGAAGGGGTGCTTAAAATGGGTCACGCTGGACCCATGGCTGGTCATGTGGGAGTAAATCGTACTCTAGAAAGAATCAGACGCCATTTCTGGTGGCCAGGTATGAAGAAAAGAGTTCTTGAGTACTGCAGATCTTGTGAGCCATGCCAGCGTGCGGGTAAGGCTCAGCACAGGCCGCCACCCGTGCCTCTTAAGCCACTTCCACTTTTCTCTATTCCCTTCCCAAGAGTGATGGTTGATTGTGTTGGGCCCCTTCCAAAGACAAAGAAGGGTAACGAGTATCTCCTTACCATACTGGACGTTACCACACAGTTCCCTGAAGCGGTTCCCCTCAGGAACATTAGGGCCCAAACCATAATTGAGAGCCTCATTCAGTTCTTTTCCAGGTACGGTCTTCCGCGGGAGGTTCAGTCTGACCGGGGATCGAACTTTACTTCTACGGTTTTCCAGGGTGTTCTGAATCAGCTAGGCATTAAACAGGTTTTGTCCTCAGCTTATCATCCTCAGTCTCAGGGAGCAATTGAACGCTTCCACTGGACTTTGAAGGAGATGGTGAGAGCATGCAGCGATCAGTTCCCTGGGGAATGGGATGCTGCCATGCCTTTTCTAATGTTCGCAGTTCGGGATAGTGTTAATGAATCCACTTGCTTTACACCTTTTCAGCTAGTCTATGGTCATGAGGTGCGTGGACCTTTGGGCCTACTAAAAGAGCGTTTAGTAGGTGATAGGGTTCCAGAGGATTCGCTCGCATATGTTGCTCGATTTACTGATCGGCTGCAGGTTGCTTGTGAGGTGGCCCGGCAGAAGCTTGCGGGTTCAAAAGCTAGAATGAAGCACCACTATGACAAGCGGGCTCAGCCACGTAGCTTTTTGGCTGGGGATAAGGTGCTCGTTCTGTTGCCAGCAGGGGGTGACAAGCTTGGTGTTCGGTTCGAAGGGCCTTATTCAATTGTAAAGCAGGCTGGACCCTGTGCTTATGTCATCAGCACTCCTGATCGCCGTGTCAAGACACGCTTGTGTCATGTGAATTTGCTTAAACCGTTGGTAGGGCGGGAGGCTGCGGCTCCAGTGTGTTTTAATGTGGTGCAGGACCCTGAGGACTGTGATGAAGAGGTAGGCTTCACTCCTCGTGAGCCAGTCAGTGCTCGCCTTAAGAATACGGAAGCACGGCAAAACCTCCGGATGAGCTTGACTCACTTGACAGCATCCCAAGTTGAGGACATTGTGGGCTTGGTTGAATCTTTCCCAGAGTTGTTCAAAGACACACCGGGTTTGACGAAGCTGGCGGTTCACGATGTTGACACTGGGACAGCTGCCCCAATAAAACAGCATGCGTATCGTTTAGCTCCTCAGAAGCGTGCCCTGGTACAGCAAGAGCTTGACTATATGCTCGAAATCGGTGCAATAGAGCCCACGGTGAGTGAGTGGAGCTCCCCAGTCGTTTTAGTGGTGAGGGAAGGTGCTGCACCTCGCCTGTGCATTGACTACAGGAAGGTTAATGCTGTGACACGATCAGATGCATATCCTATCCCGCGAATGGAGGATTGTATCGACCGCATTGGTCAGGCTAAGTGGGTGTCAAATTCGACCTCTTGAAAGGGTATTGGCAGGTGCCTCTTACAGACCATGCCAAGGAGGTATCAGCCTTTACTACTCATGACTCCTTGTATGCCTGCAGGGTCTTACCATTTGGCATGAAAAATGCTCCTGCTTGTTTTCAGAGGCTGATGAATCAGGTGACCAGGGGTCTAGGCAATGTAGTTACTTACATTGATGATGTGGTTGTGTTCAGTGACTCATGGGAGAGCCACATTGGGCACATTCATGCACTCTTTACTCGACTTACCGAGGCTTCTTTAGTTGTGAATTTACCTAAATGTGAGTTTGGGCAAGGTCAGGTCACTTACTTGGGTCATCGCGTGGGCCGTGGTGAGGTACTTCCACGTTCTGCCAAGGTTAAGGCTATCATGGATCTCCCAGCTCCGCGGAATCGTCGACAGCTCATGAGAATTTTGGGCATGTGCGGGTTCTACCGCAAGTTTGTCCCTAATTTTGCCACTGTGACTGCTCCACTTACTGACCTGCTGCAGAAGGGGGTCAAGTGGGTGTGGTCTCTAGAGTGTCAGTCTGCTCTGGACGCTGTGAAGGCGATTCTTGTATGTGAACCCGTGTTGGCTGCACCGGACTTCTCACAGCCTTTCTGCCTCGCAGTAGATGCCTCCGATGTAGGAGTAGGAGGTGTCCTCCTTCAGGCTGGAAATGATGGTGTTGAGAGGCCGGTAGCATATTTTTCCAAAAAACTGAATCGCCACCAAAAGAACTACTCCACCATTGAGAAGGAGGCTTTGGCCTTAGTACTAGCCGTGCTACACTTTGAGATATACGTGTCCAGTGTAGTGGGTGACGTTGTGGTCTATTCGGATCACAATCCGCTCACGTTCCTAGCCAGGTTTCAGAGTTCAAATGCACGTGTCTTTAGATGGAGCTTAATTTTGCAGCCATATGGTCTGAAGGTGAAACACATTGCTGGTAGGGATAACGTCATTGCTGATGCCCTCTCCAGGAGTGGCACTTGAAATAGAATCGCAGTGTTTCTAGTTTTTTTTTTTTGTGGTTGTGCTGGTCATTGGGAGTTCTTGATGGGAACTCTGTAGATGTAACATTGGCCAGGAGCCCTTTGTGTTGATGAGTGCGGATCTAGTGTCTGCATATTTTCTCCATTTTTGATGTTTCCTAGATGATTCTTCTAAGTAGATGTGTGGTGTTAGTCTGTCAGGTGGTGGCAGGCGGAAATGTCTGTCCGTTGTTTTTACCAAAAATTAAAAAAATTAAAAGGAAAAAAAGGATAAAACATGGGAAAGGTTAGAAAAAAAAAAAAAAAGTGAAACTGTGTGATTTCTTCAATTTTTGGCTTATGGGGGGGGTACTGTAACAGACAGGCCATTTCCTGGTGCAATCCCCTGATAACCCTGAAAGAGTGCCAGGATGGACTAGGTAGCCTGTTGGTATTATTCATTATTTTTTTTATTATTGTTAATCATAATAATACATTTTATACTTAGTGGATCCCCAAGAACATTTCGGTTTGCTTGCATACAATTATGGTTGACGTTGTTTTAATGAGAATGGGTTGATCCAGTGACCCAGTGACGCGGCTGGGGTGACGGTATATCCGGTGTGGTTAGCGCGGCAAAAAGAAGCGCGCGTGTGTGTTTCTGGCTGGCTGGATGTACGCCACTGGAGCGGGACTTTGGAGTTCCTAGAGACCACGAAACCGGAATCTACGTTTCCCTTGTGTGATCAGCACCTCTACAACCAACCCATTTAACGCAACTAATCGAAAGGGGATCTTTTAGAAAACTAAAACCTGAACGAACTGATTGCTGGAGGGCAGCGACTGCACCTCGCAACAATCCGAAGACCGGGCTGTCCGTCGCCGAGCGACCAGGTAGAGCTGGCCGTTGCAGGAGAAGCTCCGGTGGGGAAACAGGTAACGTCAACCTTTCTTTTATGTTGTACGCAAGCAAACCGAGTGTCTTAGCTGCACACCACCCTGGGGAGTGCGGAGATATAGTAAATACACAACCCTAGACAAAGCTAACAGTAACGGTGGGAGAAAAACTCGGTAAGGCTGAGCTTGCGGTATCTCTACCCAGGGAGGCCGTGACAGTAGCCACCCCGTCTCTTGAGACAAAATGCCCCAAACATTTCACTTCCAGTTGGAAGAAATGACATTTGCTTAATTTTGCTTTTAGGCCCTTTTGCTGGAGCCTGCTAAGGACCATCTCTAATCACTAGAGATGCTGAGAGACAGAAGACGAGAACAATATCATCAAGGTACAGTAGAAATGCAGTCAGGCACTGATCACCAAATATCCTTTCCATAAGGCGTTGAAATGTACAGGGCACATTACAAACATGATCAGCTTTGTGAAGCAACGGACACAAACCACCCTAATCCACATACCACCAAGTGCCCCCAATCACGAATGAAGAGACTCACCAAATTGGCGTCTTGTCAGGCTTGCCTCCTGACACTTGTTTATACAGGCAGGCTCTACGGACTGACTGAAGTGCACATGCGAAGGCACAATGTAGTACAGCTCAAGCATTTTGACCATATTCTTTTTTCTGGTGCAAATTCTAAATCTCAACTTTGTTTTTGATTGGATTGAGGAAGCTCAGGTTTGTTTAAGGGACAGGCGAATGTCCACTAGGGAGAAGGCCCTTTTTCTGTATGGTCATTTAGAAGGGTAGGCCAAAGCAGAGATAAGGCATGTTCTATGGCAGAAAGGGAAAATCCAGAAATTATTTTTACCATCTTGTAAAATTAAAGATTTATATGGTCCCTCATGCTCCTTTGGGTTTACAGAAACAGTTTTTTTTTATTTTTACCCCGATTTTCCCTTTTTTCCCAACCCGAATGTTCATCTGAACTTGTTGACCTCATCGCTGCACTTGCCCTGACAGCTGTGGGAGGAGAAGTTGTGCATATGACTCCTCCGATTCGCATATGACGACACTCTTGCTTCTTTTCACATTGCGGCCGCACCACCAACTGCACGCTGCCTATGACGTCGGAGGAAGATGTAGTTAGCGTACAGTCGGTTCGTGCCACTGCAGGCATGCAAGCATGACAGGGAGAGTGCTATTATGATAAGGCCAATGGGAGTTGGGCCAACCTACCCCATATCAAACCCCGGCGAGGCTGGCCAATAAAGTAGGAATAAAGGACAATTAAATGTAGCTAATAGCTTTTTCTTTCAAATTTATATCAGTGTGAGAACATGCAATTGTTCATTATTTCAAAAGGGTGTGGCAGTGCTTCTGTCCGCTTTTAGTCATTCAATGTTTTGCTTGTGTTCCTGTTTCATTTCAGTCATGTGTTTGGACAAACCTAGGACCTCCGATCATGGAGGGTTACATACCCCTCTCAGTGGCTCATTCTTTTGCACTGTATGTATCTTGTAAAAAAGCAATGGTTGTTGCAGACCCCTCTGATTTCTAACGGCACTCAGGCAGCGTCGAAGACGCTTGGTGCCGCTGCTGCCTGCCACTGCCTGACGCTTGTGGGCGTGTCTCCAGTACAGTTGTCACTCAGGAGTTGCCATTTTTTTATTCACGACCACGGATAACCAGAAACAAGTAAATAGCACTAATATATATACATATATACAGTATATATGTGTCGTCCTTTCGGTGATGCAGCGTGTGGCTGTCGTCGGCCGTAGACGAGTCCTCCGTCCTCCCCGGTAATGTCTGTGGCAGACACTCACTGTCGGTCTTCTCATGCAGGTTCGGATCACAGCAAACTGACAAGTTTCCCCCGAGACGAGTGGCTGAGTGAGCAGCTCGCGGGTGAAAACCACCAGGTAACTAGTGTAAGCTACACTAGCTTCTAGCTGCACTCCTCGTGGAACACTCTTTTCCAGAGTCCCCCTCTTTCGACTCCAACTCACTACTGAGTTGACTGAACAGTCATTACAACACTCACTGCAGATCTCCTCTAGAGCAGTGATGTTTTGGTGCTATCACTGGGCAACACGGACTTTCAACTCCCTCCAAAGATTTTCTATGGAGTTGAGATCTGGAGACTGGCTAGGCCACTCCAGGACCTTGAAATTCTTCTTACAAAGCCACTCCTTCGTTGCCCGGGCGGTGTATTTGGGATCATTGTCATGCTGAAAGACCCAGTTTCATCTTCAATGCCCTTGCTGATGGAAGGAGGTTTTCACTCAAAATCTCACGATACATGGCCCCATTCATTCTTTCCTTTACACGGATCAGTCATCCTGGTCCCTTTGCAAAAAAACAGCCCCAAAGCATGATGTTTCCACCCTCATGCTTCACAGTAGGTATGGTGTTCTTTGGATGCAACTCAGAATTCTTTCTCCTCCAAACACGACGGGTTGAGTTTTTACCAAAAAGTTCAATTTTGATTTCATCTGACCATATGACAGTCTCCCAATCCTCTTCTGGATCATCCAAATGCTCTCCAGCAAACTTCAGACGGGCCTGGACATGTACTGGCTTATGCAGGGGGACACGTCTGGCAATGCAGGATTTGAGTCCCTGGCGGCGTAGTGCGTTACTGATGGTAGCCTTTGTTACTTTGGTCCCAGCTCTCTGCAGGTCATTCACTAGGTCCCCCCCTGTGGTTCTGGGATTTTTGCTCACCGTTCTTGTGATCATTTTGACCCCATGGGGTGAGATCTTGCGTGGAGCCCCAGATTGAGGGAGATTATCAGTGGTCTTGTATGTCTTCCATTTTCTAATAATTGTTCCCACAGTTGATTTCTTCACACCAAGCTGCTTACCTATTGCAGATTCAGTCTTCCCAGCCTGGTGCAGGTCTACAATTTTGTTGCTGGACAGGTGTCTTTTATACTGATAACGAGTTCAAACAGGTGCCATTAATCCAGGTAATGAGTGGAGGACAGATGAGCCTCTGAAAGAAGTTGTTACAGGTCTGTAAAAGCCAGAAATCTTGCTTGTTTGTAGGTGACCAAATACTTATTTTACCGAGGAATTTACCAATTAATTCATTAAAAAATCCTACAATGTGATTTCCTGGATTCTTTTCCCCCATTCTGTCTCTCATAGTTGAGGTGTACCTATGATGAAAATTACAGGCCTCTCTCATCTTTTTAAGTGGGAGAACTTGCACAATTGGTGGCTGACTAAATACTTTTTTGCCCCACTGTAGCTAACCTGGACACAGGCTGGATCACCACATGAGGTAAGTGGAGCTGGTACCATTGTTCAAAGATGGTTGTGACTTGTGAACCGCTATCAAGGAGGGCGTCACACTGTTGACCATTGATCTTAATGGGAACAATGGAAGAAGGTCCAATCAGCCCTGTGGAATCTCTGTTTCAAGATGAGTTGTGTGCTCTGTGTAACCGCTATGCGTCCACGCTGCCATTTGATCTCTTTTACCTGGAACATCTGCCAATCAAGTCCTTCAACTCTTTTCAGGCGCACTTCACTTTTCTTAGCCGCGCAGTTTGTGAGGCCGTTATCTGTCTGTGGTGTAGCTGGCTCACCCGTTTAGCTTTTCTCAATGATCATATCAACTTTTTAAGACTTTGGCCTGATTCTCTGGACTTCTACAGAAAAGTGGCCAATCTCGCCACAGCGATAACAGAAATTTCCATCTGAATCGCTAAATGTTTGCTGTCTGCCCTTACTCTGAGCACGTTGTGTCGGTTCTGTTTTTAAAGCTGTAGCAGAGGCATCAGGCACTCTTGGCTTTTTAGTCGTCAACTGGTTTTGCAGCTTCCTTACCTGTTTCTTCAGGGCAGCTACTTCGGTGTCAACACCTGTCTCAGCGATGGGCTCTTTGGTCATTAGCTCATGTTCTTTTTTATTAGCAGAGACTTGGCTATTTGTAGCCGTCATAGCAGTGAACATTGCTTTCAGTTGTTTAATGTCAGATTTTAAACTGTGAATCTCCCCCTCTCTAGCATCTACATATGCATTTGCTTGAACCTGCTGCACTGACGAATTCAGTTTCATGTGGGAAGACTCGTATTCTTCTTCGCTGCGGATTTCGCTCAAAAGCTCCAAGAAAGATGGCAGACGTTCCCTCCGTTCCTTTAACTTGAGCCAAACCAACATCAGATCGGGGTGCACAGCACCTCTGAGAAGTTGCTCCACTCAAGCACGATCTGTACAGTCAGGTGGAAGTCCTCCTCGCTGAACCACTCTGGTTAAAGACAACTCTAACCGTCTCAAGAAATCTTGTCTGGCCGTAGCTCCGCTCCGCCATGCAGCTCTCCTCTCTCCTCCTCTGTCTTTTTCTTTTTCGCGCCCCGACTCCTCTTCCGAATCCAGCTGACCTCTCACCCAGATCACTGATTGGATCTCCTCAAATAAGTAAAACTCAACATAATGCAATTGTTGTTGTTTTTTTTAAAGTATTACTTTTACACTCTTTTTTAACCAAAGATTTATTTTTTTTAAGATACATTTATCATGGAAAATACATAAACGAAACAAAACAAATAAATAAATAAATAAAATGAGTGCTTTTTAACAGGGCTAGATCTTATTTATTTCTTTGTATTTTTTAACCAGGTTACACATTGCCCAAAACATCCATAATGAATTGCAGATTTAATTAGCAGACAACCACATAAAGAACAGTTACAAAGTAATGTCTGCTACAAAGTGAATGTAAACAGCTTGCCTGTAAATTGTTTAGCGATTGCATTGGTTAGCTTAGTTGTTGTCGCTTTGTTGACAGACTGCCCTGGCTGTAGTTTGATGAACACGGCTTGATCTGGTCTTAGTGCTCGCATCTTTGCTAACATCAGCAAGATGTGCTTTGCCTAAAGGTACTTCAGACTTGTTGTGCTACGGTAGAAAGACATTTCATCAATGCAATATTTACACTCAACTTTGGTTTTATCTAAACTTCCATTTGGAGGCTTTTTAAAACGAAATTTGTCGTTCAGCAAACCGGGGAAGTCTCCCCAGTCATCGTGTTATCTGCGTTTGCCATGCCTTTTAGTAATTCAGCCACGTACACATCCGAGCTTGAATTACTGGAGGAACTGGGCGTCAGACTTGATAATATGATTAATTTGCGTTAAAAAAATGAACGCGTTAAGGTTTCCAGATTAATCGTGAGCGTTAACGCGTTAACGTTGACAGCCCTATTAAATACACATACGTTACTTGCATAAGTAGCTTATGAGCTATCAAATTTACCGAGTTAGGCATCGGCGTGTAACTGGCTACCAAGCAGTTGTGAATTACAGCTAGCTAGGTCGATGAACAAATGACACACCTAACAAAACAATTAAGATCGTGTACAGTTCAGCAAATATTACAATCATATGAAGCATTTTCAACTCAGTTATATAACTCAGTTATGTTGAAAATGTAACGTTAAATATCACTGTAAGCATATTCTTTTAAAAGTAGCGAAGTAAAGGAAGCAACCAATGGCCTAGCGACAATTAGGTAGCTACTAATTGTTGCTAAATGACATTGCTAGCAGTCTAACTGCCTGGTGTTGATACACTTCCACACGCAGTGAAGTGAGTAAGCCCACATTAATTGTGTAATTTAAGTGGAAAAAAATATACGCGGCTGGTATGTAAAGTAAATTGCTAGTTGTGTATCAATGTAGATACTGGCTCTTGAAAATAAATCTAAGCCACCAAGCTAGTCATACGTACGCAGCTTTTAGCTAAAGTAGCCTATGTATCGTAGTGATGTACGTGCTGATTTGGAGCAAGCTAACTAGCTAGTGATATGTACCAAACATTTCTGATTTCATAGCATGAATGTAAGATGTAATAAGGATAAGATTCCTAATAGTTCAATAAATGTTCATTAGTTCATGTACATTTTAAAATACAGATCATTTTAAAAGTAAGTCAAATGTCTGGGTTTAATTGGTACTGTAACACCATTTAAGCCCGTGTGTGTTCCAAATAAGCCCACATCATGATGTATTGACAAAATATTTTAAAAAATTATTGTTTTCAAAGAATTAAAAACAGCAATATATTTATTTGGTAACATGTTAAGTATTAAAAAAATGAAAAAAAAAACACCCTCTCTTTTCACTAAAGCTTGTTGGCTCTCTCTCTTCCACCACCTTAACCAATAACCCTCAACATCAAAAACATATTTAATGCAGAACAACCCAAGCATCATATTAATTATAATTTTCCCGAAATACAGAAATATATATGGAAGTTATTCTCATTCAGTTAGCTTGTGTTGGCTCTAGTTTGCATGCTTTTTGCAGCGCTGCACCATGTAAGGCCAAAAAAAAAAAAAGCTAATTTTTGAAAATATTCAGTTCTCCAATACATTATATGTTGTACTGATTTGTAGAGTAACGTCAAATGAATCTGAAAGCAGTCAGTGTACATACCTGATATGCTTAATTCTTTGGCAGTGTATCTCACAATGAAGCTAATGGTTTGACCTTGAGATTAGCTCTGTGTGCCAGGTCATAAAACCCATTTTCAAAATAATGGAAAATAGCATAAATTGAGAACATACACAAAAATGAAAACATTAACCTCTCATTTCACATATGTAAATGCACTTATTGAAGAACTGGCTGAAAATAGCAGAAAAGTGATGATTTCTGAGGGGTCCCGAAACACCAACATTTTTGGTGACTTTGTGTGAGGTTCCCTTGAGACTGCATGCACATGAGTACTCAACATTGGAAAATATGATTGGTCTGCAATAAAAATGTTATTGAAGTAAAATTTGCTGCATCGTTTAAACTAATGATTAGTGCAAAATATTGTTCTCCTTTTGTTTATTCGACTTAAAAGTTGAAAGTGAGCTTAAAGGGCACATAGGCTTAATGGGTACAGGTAGTATACCTAGCTTTGCAGCCAAGAGTAATTGTAGGTTGGCTACCTAGCCTATAGCAGGCCTGTTTTTTGTTAATATTGTAGTTTTGTTTAATATCTTTAAAATATCAATAACCTGAACTGTCAAAATCAAAACATAACCACAAGTGGCTGAACTGTAAGTGCAAAATAGGTGACAAATATTGCAAAATATTTAACCAAGGTACATGACCTTGATGACTGATAGCAGTTAGTCTATTTGTTCACTCCACGTGTTTAGGCAGAAGGTACCATTATCATGTTGCAATTACAGTGTAAAATATCTTACAACAAAATGTAGCCTGGAACTTGCCCTGCACTAGGCGAAACAGTCCACCGTCGTGTTTTTTGTGTTATGTGTTCATTTTAAAAATGATTTGGAGGCTTTAGTGGAAGGGGGTTGTCGCAATCTTCAAAACTTTGCAAGTTGCACATTGACTCTTGTAGGACAAAATCCAAAGAGGACTTAAATTTAATGTACTGAGCTATATATTTGGATCACAGAATTTGGTCCCTCCCACTCACAGACACCATACAAAACTGTAGAATGCATTGTTATGTCATATGAAAATTTGCCTACAATGCATAAGTTAATCAGTAAGTAGTAAAATGCTATAAGTCATATATGTAGGGTGGATTCAGCAAACGTGTGACAGTTTTTAGTGAATTGGCAAAACATCCCCCCCAAAACATAACAATAACTGATGATGTCTTGATGTTTCGTGTGAGCATATGATATCTCTCTCTGTTGATTTTTTTTTGGTTCAAAAATCTTTTGGGTCAGTGACAAATCCCTTTTTTTGGTTTAAAACAATTAAACACATACTTGATTTTATAAGTGGTACACATTTCCTCATCAAATTATTATTATTAGTAGTATTGTTATTATATTTTTTCATTATTATTTATTTATTTTTGTAAAATCATCCCAAAACAGTCCTGCACAGGACTTGGCACCCTTATCATGTACAACAGACAGAACACTTGTCAGTGGGCTTACTGTTGTTTCTTCAGACCGGTGTAACTGCACCGTCTGCTACCCTTGTAAATTATACCAAACAATTCATTAATGAAACGTCATTATTGAATTGTTTGGTATAATTTTACTCCAAATACCTGGTGTTAAAACGTGGCAAACATATTTGTACTACATTAATTTGGCATCATGAATATTCCACCATTAAAATCAATGTTGAATCTTTTCCACCAAATATCTATTGTAGAAGAGTTGTGCCATGATACTGCAAAAGGGGAGGAGTACAAAAATAGTATTGCAACAAATAAGTAAAATAGAGTCTGGGATAGATTTTTCCATCGCTGAGATATTCATGTTTAAGTCAGGTTGACCCAGTGGTGGGTGTAATTACACAGATTGTAATGTAATTTGTTGACACCAAAGCAACCTTTTTTCATTTCTTGTTTTTAAGAAGAATGTGACTCCTTTGTCTTGTTCAAGGTGTAACATCAGGGCCTCTGATCAGCCTGCAAGCAGAACATCTCTTCAGAATAAGTGGAGAAATCAAAGCTGCAGTCAAGCATGAAGATGAAATATTACCAATGGTAAGTAATCACATCAGTACTGTGACTGGACTAGTTCAAATTTTCATGTGGTGCAAGTACTGCTAGGGAAGAGTTTAGG
>JAFBMS010002854.1:0-23704 GCA_019788955.1 Albula glossodonta
CAAAAACTACGTGCCAGTATTTCAGCAGTCTTTAGAACATTTGTACTGAATAACTATTTTTCTGTCATTTTGAAACCTCGTTTCCCTCAGCAATGTCTACAGGGCAGACTAATTATGTTAGCGGAAGAATGAATGTGCGTCTTGAGAACACTTGCGCTGTCTGCAGTCTCTCTGAGGCAGGTGGCTTATGGCAATGACATCATTATTATTTTTATACCCTCCTGAGAATATTACAAATTATGGTTTATAGATTGAGTTCCCACGTGTCTTGTGGGCATGAATCGGGGATTAAATGATAGTTTTATCCGGTGAATGTGAGGAGATACCTGCTCCTTCATTCTAGTACCACACTTTGTCCTAGTATCAAATGCTAATGCAGTTTTAATAGGCTTTGAATGTGCGTCGGCTCACTGAGCCGGACCGAGAGTAAACTGCCTGTTGCAGGGTAGAGAAACTCCTAGAGGTTAAAGATGGAAGACTGAAGCTATATAAAACCCCTGTCGATTAGCTGTCGATAAGAGACTTGCTTGAAATTATGAGTTTTTTATTTTGTCAGCAAAAATACTGATGACTTCCTGTTGACAAGCAATTTCCACTATATGTTGACACTGGGTTATTTTTTCAAACTTTATCAAAATAACCAAGTACACGCAAAAGATGGGGGATACAAAATTATTCAGTGAAAATTATTTATAATGGCACACGATTCTCATGGTACAAGTACAACAAACTTTTTTTTTTTTTTAATTGAAAACCAGCTTTACAGACACCGTCACAATGAAACGTCCCTCCCGATGTGCAACACCTCCAGTTAGCACAGCACCAAACAGAGTCATATTTACAGACGTGATAAGAATGTAAAAAAAAAAAAAAGTCCCACACAGTCCAATAATGCCCTAATAATAAACCAGACAGCAGGAATGGCAATGTAAATGAAATATTTTTTGAAAAATCAGAATATTGCTGTCACGTTTGTATGTATGCACAAACATTTAGTTATTCAAAAGAGTTTTAAAAACTTGCAATTTATAATTAAACTGTAGAAAAAGACACGCCGTGTTATATATGCATGGGACACTTCCAACTTGTAATAACAATAATAATAATAATTAATAATAACAATGTATTTCAATATTGCTTGAGTGATATGACTATGTCACTTTATGCTGATGTCTGGGGAAAAAGGCAACACTACTAAAAAAACTTGTTTAAAAACATGAAACAGTGCAAAATATGTTGCCCTTTTACATAATTTTTTTTTCCAAGAGATTCAAAACTTTCAAAAGATGACACTATCTCTGTTCCACATCCACAGTCCCGGGTTGAAGACTTCAGGATAAATTCAGCTCTTCTTAAGAAAATTGATTATAAACAGTAGTAAAACTATGAAAACTCTTTTGAAGTAAATATATAATACTTGCCTATATCACAATAAAATACTATAAATGGTCAAAACTGTACAGACTAATTACAACTGATCGTGATTACATTGCACTATTCCGAGGGAGGTGACAAAGTGCTTTATTTTTTTAAACCTACAGTACTACAGTCGGTCCAAATGGAAGACCGAATGGCCACGTGTTCCTGTTTTTTTCCCAATGGAAGTGGAAGTGTGAGTTTTTTCGTTTTGTTTTTATTTTTTCCTGAGCTACACTACAGTACAATAGTGATGGTATCAGTGCCGAGTCATGCTTTTCCCCACAGAGTTGCTGCCCTATGGAGTGTCTTTGTCAGTGGTGAGGCCACACCAGGGCCCGGATACAGGAGTTTGGTGCCACCTACTGGTGAGGTTTCATAATCCTCATACCGAGTGAAATACAATGTAAATCGTCGCACTGTCTGAACCAATCAAACGGTTCTTCTTTCCATAACAAGACCACGATGGCTATTTGAAATCAGTCACTCAGAGGTCCGCTCATTTTTTGGTTCCAAGAAGCCCCGTTCGTCTGCTCCCTAGCACCATCCTACAAGGGGTGTGAGGGTTAGCGGTATTAGCGGTAATGCCGCATTAGGGGGAGGATGCAGGAGGAGGGGCCCGAGAGTTTGAGGAAAGGGTGGCGCAGGAGCTCCTGGGCGGTGGCGCGCTGAGACGGCTCTCTCACCAGCATCAGGTCCAGGAAAGCGCGTAGCGGTGGAGACACCTGGAGCACCCACATTAAGACAAGAATAATTCATCAGCAGTTTTCACCCATAATCCTGTGCTCATCCAGAGCGCAACCAAACAGTGGTTACCTTTTGGGAGTCCTTTAGCCGGGGCGGCAGGTTGTCCCGGATCCTCCTCATGGCCTGTAGGGGGGGCTCATTAAAGTAGGGCGGTTCCCCATCCACCATCTCTATGATCATGATCCCTAAGGACCAGATATCCACCTAAAACAAGCACAAACAGACACTCTGTTATCACATTATTCTTTCTGAACCAGGATTTTCCAAAACCACAGTGAGAACTTCTACTTAGCCTGGTGCTAATTCTTAGAAAATATCTGTCAACTTATAAAACACCAAAATGCATTTACAATAACAATAACAACTTTGTACAATAGGTGGGAAGTTGGTCTTCCTCACTGTTGCATCAAGACTATCTATTAATTTTTTTCTGTATATTATGAAATGCAACATATGAGACATACAAGAATGTGTAAATGGTATGATTGTGCTATGTATTTTTGGGGCAAGAAAAATTTTCTCTTTACATACTGTTGAAAAGAGGTGAAACTACAGATACTGATAACAATTTGGGTTTCCGGGGTCTTTTGACTAGATAGCCAGGACCAATGGAGGGCTTTCTGCAGAGAACCTCATAAACTTGTTTGTGTGTTTCTGTGTGTCTGTTCTACGTCACTCTGGATAGGAGAGTTAGTAACAATGTAAAGCAGAGGTACACACTGCTCTCCAAAAAAAGGGCTCTATTGTGAATGCGCTCGACTTTGATTGGCCATTGATAAGGCGTTGAACTCTAACCTCGGGGCCGTACAGCACTCTGGAGATGACTTCTGGCGCCATCCAGTATGGCGTGCCCACCAAAGACCGCCTCTTTTGGACCTCGCCGGACACACGGGCACAGAAACCGAAGTCTGACAGCTTGATCTGAGGAAAAATGAGATCAAAAAGGGTAATAAAATGGATAATTTCCAAGATGTGCACACTGTGCATGATAGAACGGCCCACATATCATAAAACGTCCAATAACCATCCGGGCCTTTATTTGCTTCCACAACAAAACAGAAAATGGAGACCCGGTGTTCTATTTGACACGACCAATCATCAAACTGAGCAATGTGTGAGGAGCCAGAGTTTACAACCATGTATTCTGAACATAGATGTACTGTAAAGTGTACCAAGGCATTCACAAAACTCACAATATCCATACTGAGTGATCCATAAGTGATGTCGAGCGATAGCGAACAGTTAGAAACGGCGCTGTGTACCTTCATGAGTGCTGCTGCATTATGGGAACGTTACCTTGTTACCCTTTGAAACATCACTGGTTAGTTCTATTCGCCTCTTCACTCAAGTCATGCAGCATTAACGGCAAAGACATGAGGCACCCAACAGCTTAGCTAACAAATCATCACCACACTCTGGTTGTGGAATTTACTGTTAAATGGATGATTCCCTTGAGGCTTTATACCACAGATAAAAACTGATTCAGGAAGGGTAACCACATCTATATGCGAATCATCAAAAAGATCTGACTGCAGCTGTCATTGTTGTTTCCTTCTCTTTGTACTGAGACGTCATTTGCCATTAAGAGTTTGTATATGTTTCTATGCACCACTTATAAACATAGCAGGAATATGATCACTAATTAACGCCAATGTGTTTGCTTTTGAATCCCATGAAAATGATGATTTTTTTTTAGAAAAATGCCATTTTTAATCACCTTTCTAGCAGTTCCAGCTAAGAGACTTAATCACCACTCCAAATCTCACTTGTTATCTTCAGCGACTGTAACCATAGTGTTAAGTAATGGGATCATTCATGGATATCTGTGACCATCCAGGGGCATCCAGTAATCCACCATTCACAAAAAGCATTGAGCATATAGCATACAGGCAGATATCAGTGACACTGCAGCAGCAGTGGCCACCATTAGCTCATGATACTAACTACTGTAAATATTGGAAATTACTGAAATACATAACGTTATATCACAAATAACAATACCTACATAAGAACAGTGTTGCTATAAAAACAATATAAATATAATACACAAGGAAGCAACTTGTGTGCAAAAGTTTTGTGAACGCACCCCATGTACTGAAATCGTAATGCTTAGTCAGAATACTGTTAAATGTCTTCTTTAAACTGCATCAATTTAAACTAGGGAGCGAACTCTAAACTATTAACGTAAATCATGTCCTTGCTCCACCAATACAAGCAAAGGGTGACAGCGGAAGCGGAAAATGTCTATGTATCAAGTCTGGCTTTTCTGACTGTTCAAAAAAAATTCTGGTCACTTTCTTGTCATCAGGAAGGGATGGCGAGAAAACTAGTTTGCAGACTGGGCAGGTGCAAGTCCAATCGTTATCTTGCACCACCGCAGATTGGGTCCGCCCATCAGCACCTTATGTAGCGCTGGTCACGATCCCCACTGGCCAGAATGATCAACGATTTTGCTCCAATTTTTTGGTACCCAGCATCAGTGGTCTAGTTGTTGTGGGTTGAAGGTCTGGCAGGTACCTATGGATGAAGAAGGCCCAAAAGTTATCTACTAGGACCTGGCTGTGCCTCCGATGTTTGTTTCTCCGAAGCTGGGTACATGACTTGGGGGAGAGCAGATTCAAGCGAGAGCCAATTTGGGGGTGACTGGATCAGTATCAGCCATATCAGAGAACACAAATGCAAGAGGTTTTCATAAATTTCATAATCTCCTCAATCTCTGTAAGATGATTCTCAGGCGAAGGAGCCCCAAGGGTTACACAGAGTGTCACTTTGAAGGACTTGATTTCTCTCTCCCATGTGCCTCAAAAATAAAGAGCTGATGGTACATTGAAGATGAAAATAACCTGCTGCTTGGCCAGCTGAGTTTTCAAGATAGGTTGCAGGGCAGTGAATACTTCCCAAAGCTCCTCCTCTCTTCCTTTAAAGTTTGTCCCCTGAGCTGACAACAGCTCGTGGGGCTGCCGTCTTCATGTGATGAGATGATAGAGTGGTATCAAGAACAAGTCTGTGTCAATACTTGTTAGCAGATCAAAGTAGACCCCCCTCCCCAGTGGTCATACATTAAAAAATGATGTACAACGTTTTCTTACTGTGTTGGCTAACCTCGACAGCAAAGGGCCCGAAGCAGGCTTAAACAATTGAAGGCTGTGGTATTAATTGAGGGTTGGTAAATCGGGCATTTTTGGTATGTCTAGTTTTCCACATCACTGTGCTGGTGTCACCGTTTTGCCCCTCAATGGCATATGGTGTATGCCGTATGGGGACCCTCAATATCCAATATCTAGATCGGACTTCAGCAAACACCCTCTGAGGGCAAGGGTGATGTGACTCTTATCATAGAGCTGGACTAGCAGATGACTGAGGGGGTTTTTAGGGTTCCAAGGCAATGGGGTGTGCCATCTCCAGGTCTAGCTGGTCATTGCAACAGTAATGTTCACAAACACTAATGAGCCCACTGAAATAGTCAAGCTTGGGTGAGAGAACAATGAATTTGCTTCTGGAGGGCACAGGACTCCCTGCTGCTAAGGCTTTAGCCTCATCCGTGAAACTAGTGAGCTAAGCTTGTCCAAGCAGACAAAGCTCCGCTTCTTGATGGCATGAGAATGGGGGCCCTCGCTTCTATCAGGTTTGCACCGACGGCTGGAGAAGTGTTTTCCCACATGTGAAATCATCTGCAGGGTTGTCTTCAGAGGGAACATAACACCAGTTTCGAATATCCTTCAACTCCTAGATCCCCGATTTGCAGGTCCCCACAAAGACTTACTGGCATGAATGAGAATTGATCCCTGTGAAATACAGTTAAATAATATGTCCACAATCTGATAAGCTGGATATTCTGGGTAAGTTCCCTTTCAAGCATCCTGGCTAAATGGGCCCCAGTCAGTGTTGCACAAAGCTTTAGCCTTGGCATGCACAGCTGTCTCTTGGGGCCACCCTCGAGTGTGTTGCCAGGAATGACACTTGCACCTGTCCTTGAGGGTCTTCAGTTCACAGATAGCCTACTGAGCCGTAGGGCCCCTCAGAGGGACCGGAAAGACATGAATGTCCGTCACGCAGGCTAGGATGTCCTAGGCAGGAATGACATAACACCTTGGAAGAGTTATCTTCTCAAGGTACTGAAGCTCATTCCCAAGAATTCCAGGCTTGCATGAGGTTAGCAGGCAAATGGGGGTCGACCCATTCCCAATGTTTGTTTGTTCCGAAGCTGTTAGACAAGGACCTTGGCTGTCATAGAGAATGGGACAATGCAGTCTAGTGGGTCATACACACTGGCTAAGGTCTTGTACATGACCTGCATGGTAGGCTCTTGCTTTTCAACAGGTTGACACTCGTATCTGAGCGTGTTGTCTGGCAGTGCCAATGGAAACTAAGGGTGGACTCAGCAGCGTACAGTTGATTTTGTGTCAGCCACAGCTAATTGCTTTCTGAGCAGTCTTTAATGGGGAGATGGCTAATGATGCTGGGGATATTGCTGGGCAAAAATTTATCAGCCAGGCCCTTAGCTGCTTCTCCAGATGTGACAGTCTGAGGCCAGTTGTCCACATGGAAGTTCTCCTCAACTACAGCATGGACATCGTCTCTGGGCTTGATATCCCGAGTGTATTTTTGTAGGGCAATGTGGCACAATATGGACAGCATGTTGTACTGAAGGGTAGAACAGCCCACTCGTAGACACTAACGGGGGCGTCCCAATTCATGTCCCTCCACTGGATTAGTGTATTAGCCAAGCTCAAGATTCCTCTTACACATATGCACTTCCTGAAGAGAAAAAGTGTTGTTACCAATTTCATTTTACTCATCTGTACTACTCATACCATTCAGTGGGTATGAGTAGCTCACCTACTGAGTGTGCTGTGTTTAATTGTCTAATTGAAGGCAAGTGCCAGCACCTTGATTAGCAGTCATCCACAGGTGAGACTGCCTGCTAGTGAGGTCACTGCTGTTCAAGCTCCTGCAGTCTCTCCAAGCTGAATGAGGGACCAGGAACTGACAGCAGCTCAAGGGGGAGGAGCAGAGGAGCCTGCCCCTCTCTCCACCTTTCCTAGCACCACACTAAGTAGATCAAGTATGCATCTAGTTTCCAAAATGAATAGCAACACCACATGACATTATATCAAACCTATGCATTCATCGCAGATTTTTCTGAAGGCTATATTTGAATGAATTCAGGGTATGATCAAAGGTGCATAGTGTTCAGGGAAATGTCCAAATCAATTTTTGCTGGCTGGATCAAAGTCGGATCAAAATGACCAGTGCGAACGGCCAAGGTAAGGAGTAGGCAATTAAAAGCTTAAATTACAGGACAGTTGCAGCAACACCTGTGCTGTACAAAATATAGACTCACAAGGGCAGATTTTAGGGCCCAGCAGATTCCAGGGTCTTGCTCATGTTTCCAGACATACAAAAGGGACAAGCTCATGCTTTAGTATTGCTACAGCTAAAACCAACTGCCTGGACAGAGGTTTTCTTCATACTAACATGAGAGCTTAGAACTGCTTTCCTATTGCTGTTACCAGTAACGTTCAGTCTGGTAGCACTCAGGCATTCAAGAAGCAAACAGATGAATATCAGAATCACCCCCACAACCTTCCTCCTGGGCCTCAGTTTTTTGAATGTTTATTGATTTATTTCTTGATTAGCATAATTATAAATACTCTCAATTTCTGTGCAGCTGCAGATCATTGATTTTTCTTCCAAAAAATGCTGACTTGGCAGGCATGCAACCTTGTTGCTTGCACAGTTGGTTTTTATCTGTTATGACACCAAAAAAAAAAGATTTTTCTAATATACACAATATATATCGCTAGAAAAACAATAATGATAATCATAATAATCTTCCATACAAGGCACATCTCATACTCTCCAGGATTACGGTCCCTGTATAAGTACTTTCAGGGGTATATACATATATGCATATACCTTGTTTTTGTATACTCTCATATACACATAAAACAATGAATTTACAAATATAAGTACACACAATGATAACATTCTGTTTAATGACTGTGGTAAAGTAGTGATAGGGATGGAGCAGGTAGGTTACAGCTGTGTGAATGCCTATATGAGTCAGTAAAAACTCACCCGCCCATCGCCGGTGAGGAGAATGGAGTCACTTTTAATGTCCCGGTGGATCACTCCCTGGGTGTGGAGGTAGGACAAAGCTCTCAGGACGGACAGACAGACGGTGGCGATCTGCTCCTCGTTCATTCTACGGCAAGAGGCACAGCAGGGATAATCTAATCTTCCAAATCACGTCGCAGTTTGTAAACACTCAATGTGAGTACTGACTGTTTATACACACTGTGTATGTACACACCTTGTAAGTATGTGGCGCATCTATGCACCACTGTGCAAGTACTCTTCGTGTAAACATGCGGGCTGCGTATACAGTACTGGGCAAAAGTCACAGGCACATGTAAAACAATCTGTAAAGGGAAGATTCTTTCAAACGTAAAGAAATGTAAAGTTTCTAATTAACAAAAAAATGCAATGTAAAGAGCAATAAACAATAAAAAAGAACTACACCAAACCATTTGGTGTGACCACCCTCTGCCTTGCAAAACTCTAGGTACACTCTTGTGCAGAAACCTGGCTGGTGGGTTGTTCCAGGAATCTTGGGGAGCTTACCATAGGACCTCTGCAGGCTTTGGCTGTCTCACTTGCTTCTGTCACTCCAAGTAGTCCCAGACAGCCTTGATGTTGAGATCAGGGCCCCGTGGAGGCCGTACCATCTGTTCCAGAGCTCCTTATTTTTCTTTTCGGTGAAGAAGTTCTTCATGACCTTGGCCATGTGTTTGGAGTCATTGTCCTGCTGCAGAATTAACCTGGGACCGATCAGACGGATCCCTGATGGTCTTGAACGACGGACGAGAATTTGGTCGTACTTCTCAGCGTTGAGGATTACATTAATTCTGACCAGATCGCCGACTCCATTTGCAGAAACACAGCCCCGAAACCTGCAGGGAATCTCCACCATGCGGTATCGTTGGCTGCAGACACTCATCCATGTGGCACTCTCCAGGCCTTCTTCTCCAGGCCTTTCCACTTCTTACAAGAGTTTTCTGGACTGTGGAGGGGAATACTTGGGTTCCAGTGGTTTCTGTGAGTCGATAATAGTTCAAGGCTTATTCTAAATTCAAAGGGACATCAGTCTGATGTATCTCTCCTCTGCTGCACTCATTTTCTGGTCCTTGACCGTGCCTGTTTCTTCGTGCTTATTCAGACCATGCTGTGAAGATTCTGCATATAAGGCAACTTGCTTGATGCAGGATGACCTTCCATGTGTCTTGTTGGTGTGCTCACGCTTGCCATGGTAAAATCGAAGGTATCATATCTCCCACACTGTCAGCTTTCAGTTTAGTTTTCTTTAGCCCAGTTTGACTCCTTCTACACCCATTTCTGGTTCAGTTGGGTCAATAAACTCATTATGTATTTGATCATTAGCACCCGTTTCTTATCTTTCTATAATCAGGCACTTGGCTGTATTCCTACAAAGTAATTAAGTTTTAATCTGAAAAGTGGTCTGTTAATTAATTTCTTACATTCTTTAATGAAATACAAAATTTGCCTGCGACTTTCATTTTTTGGAAAATGAAAGTTTGAAAATGTAACATCTGCTGTTTTCTATGGGCACACTGATGCAGAGGACAAAAATAAACATCTAACACACTAGTATATAAAAGATTGAGGATGCCCAAGACTTTTGCATAGAACTGTATGTAAATGGATATTTGACATGTAACTACACACCACTTTAATCAATGTAAAGCATGTGGACTGTGTAAAAACATGTGAATTAAGTGTTCTCGCATTATCTACACATATATTACACTATAAGACTATACAATAGTTCACATGTATGGTGAAATGTTGACAAATCCACCACAACATAAAGCATATATTACACACTGGTGGCAGCTGGTGAACTCAAAATAGGGGAGGAACAAGCCTTCAAACCTGTTCCCATTTATCCTCCCTGATTAACAATAAAACAATTAATTCAGAATAATAAACATAAATTGATGTTAACAGAGTAAATGGTTATCAATTTCATTATGTGATAGAATTGCGGTTCTTTGCAAACTAGCATTACTTTTGTCATACCCATCGACGTTTTTAATCTGTCAATAACCGTACTCTTCATTCTTCATCCAAACTCAAGTAATGTTACCTTAAAAGGATATGCAAAAATTCTGCAGTTAACGTACTCAGCAGTTATTGTGTGTTAAAATTCAGTAGTTAACGGAACGTCACAGTTTTTCGTGCTAAACTGTATTGAACATTATGGTATCCATTCACTCTATTTACATCAGCTGGTGTTTATTACTCTGTGAAATAGTTTGTTTTATCGTTAATCAAGGGGGATAATTGGGAACAGGTCGAAAGTAATGATAGTTTTAAAGGTAAAGTTTGTTCCTCCCGTTTCAAACCACTGCTACACGCAGCCCGATCACGCTTAGACTCCTCGGTATTCTCCTCGGCCTTGTTGTGATTGCGATTTGCGGTTATTTACGGTAAGGCCTGTTATGTTGGACTGATTGTCTGCTCTTTCTTATGCGCACTTAGCTGATTAGCAGTCTCAGTGAGAGAACACACAGGTGCTGTGACTGATCCATTCATTATCAGACCGGGCTCACCAACGGCACACTGGGACCCCTCTGGAGGGCCCCCGGTAAATCATTGTCTTTGACTGGGATTCCAATAAAAAAAATGAGCATTTTAATTAGCAGATAAGAGCTGCTATCAGCCTGCTTGGGACAAGCAGAACTCTCACCTCCTGCTGTGGAAGCAACGTACAATCTCAGGACTGGCAGAAGCTTGCATTTATAGTGTGTGATTACGAAATGAGAATTACACTGTGTACAGCTCTTACCCAGGGCATATTAGCAGTATGTATTTACCCAGTGTATTAATATGGTATATAGTTACACTGTGTACTTACCCAGGGCATATTAGCAGTATGTATTTACCCAGTGTTTTAATATGGTATACAGTTACACTGTGTACTTACCCAGGGCGTATTAGCAGTATGTATTTACCCAGTGTATTAATATGGTATATAGTTACACTGTGTACTTACCCAGGGCATATTAGCAGTATGTGTTTACCCAGTGTATTAATATGGTATATAGTTACACTGTGTACTTACCCAGGGCATATTAGCAGTATGTATTTACCCAGTGTATTAATATGGTATATAGTTACACTGTGTACTTACCCAGGGCATATTAGCAGTATGTATTTACCCAGTGTATTAATATGGTATATAGTTACACTGTGTACTTACCCAGGGCATATTAGCAGTATGTATTTACCCAGTGTATTAATATGGTATATAGTTACACTGTGTACTTCCCCAGGGCGTATTAGCAGTATGTATTTACCCAGTGTATTAATATGGTATACAGTTACACTGTGTAATTTATATTATTTACAGTATTTCCAGTGTGCATTTTCATCTCTGTTAGTGTTGATAGTGATAAAATAGATTTAGTATTTTTCTTCACAAACTTTGTTAACAGCTCCATGTGATATCAAAGCAGTCTTCCTCACAGACCATGTACTGCCAATCAAAAGCAGGCAGGGCGTACCTTGTGTGAGTGACGATGTCAGTCAGGGCTCCGCCTTCCAAGAACTCCATAATGACCCAAAGCTCGTCCCCTACAAGGTAACTGTCGTACAGGTCCACTACATTCTTGTGATGATAGTCTTTCATTATAACCACCTTCATTGGACAGGAAAGAAACAATAAAGTTAATACAGAGATACAGAGGAATTCTTCCCACACCAGACATGGTGAAGAGCTACACTTCCGAAACCAGACCTTTTTTTTAATAGCTGAAAACCTCACGATGCTTTGCCAGTGATTGACAGCGAACCCAGCTTATGGTTTTACTGCAGCTCATTGAAATCAGCATAGATTACATAAAGCCTTCAGCTATCATCAAAAAAACTCCTACAAAATATATTATTAATAAATTCTAAAATCTTCTCTTGCCAACTGCAAGCCATGGAGATTGGCTGCAGAAATACTGGCATGTGGGCAAACAGCATGACAGAGGAAAAGAACTATCTCACTCTACCACACCCACCACAGCCTGCCTGGCCATGCTATTATTAGACGAAGGCTTTAGATGCACAGGATTTTGGTAAGAGATCTTAACTGGTAAAACCCAGCCATCTAAATGAGCAAAATTTAATAGCTACAATAGTTGATGATAACAGCTGATGAAGAACGATAATAGTCGATGAAGGATGTTTGATAAGAAATATGATGATATGAGCCCTATTAATTTACCTGTGAGTAGTTTCCATATACAACTCCTTGTTCTAAAGATTGCGCACAAGCTTGTTGAACCCTTTCATAAATGTAAAAACAATCTACTCAATTTCCCCTTTCACTAGGCCTAGATAGGTTAACTATCTTGAATTGAGTGTTTCTTCGAAGGTTATGTTTCGTACCACAAACTAAGTTGGTCACCCTTCTTTGTTCTTTTTCCAAAGCCTCGATATCTTTCTTGTTGTGTGGTACCCAGAACAGCACATAGTATATTGAGTGTGGTCTGACTAAAGCATTGTATAACTGTAATATAGCCTACTTTTATTTATAATCTAGCATTTTTGTAATATATCCCAGCATCCTGTTGGCCTTTTTCACTGCTACAGCCCACTACTTAGATCCTGCTTACTTGGGCTGGAAATTACTCCCATGTCTTTTTGGGAAAGTGAACACATTCTAACTTTCAACCATGAAATATAGTCTTGTGTTCAGCCCATATAGATCAATCATTTTTCTGATAATGTATACTGTACCCAGCACTGTGTCAAGCCTGATTTGAAAAATTTGAAGATCTCTGGTTTTATTGCCTGACCCAGTAAGAGGTAATGGTCCACACACACACAGACACACACATATATAGATGTATTCACAAGATTTATCACAGTTATGTATGAAATCTCAGCTATGATAGCTATGATGGCCGAATTGAGATATATTACATATTAAATTGGGAACATAAATGAATATACATAAAAAATGCAAACAGTGTCAGTTTTCTCTGACAATTTAAATCTTAAATCTGTTATTCTTGACTATTTGTGTAGCGGTCGTGCTAACGTGCTAAACCGGTTCTAACCTCGTTGAAGAGCAGCTCCCTCCTCTGCTGCTTCCTCAGGTCCATCTTCTTCACTGCCACCCTCCTGCCACTATGCGTTTCCGTGGCAATGCATACCACGCCTGTGGAGCCCTCGCCGATCTTGACAAAGTTGTCTAGATAATCCCGTGGGTCGCCTGGTGACACCACCAGCTGCAGGGCAGCGCGAAACTGTTCATGGGACACACGGGAGGGCTGGCGTTCTGAGTTCAAGACCCAGCTGGGTGGTGGGTACGCCGCCCGAAGGGGGTATGAGGTTGGGGGGCGAGAGTATGCACCTGGGGGTGTGTAGGAGGGGCTGGGCTGAGATGGTGGGTGCTGGTAGGGGCAGGGTTTGTGGTGGAGCAGGGCGGGGTGCAGGGTGCTGGAGCTGCTGGGGTAGGCGCGGCTCTGAGGTAGTCTTGAGGGCCCACGGGGGAGGATTTCAGCACCCCCATCCCAAAACAGCCTGCTGCCACATCCCTGCTGACACACACACACACACACACACACAGCCAAGAGTATTAACCCTAGCAGAACTGTCAGAGAATAGTACTTAACACCAACACACACTCAGGGTTTTAGCATTATACTGCTAGTGCCATGGAGTTACCCAGGACAGGACGATATAGGCCATAGAATAGAACTGTACAATCCTTACAACAAGATTATACAAGCCACACAATAGGAATATGCAGGCCTTATAAAATAACTATATAGGTCTTGCAACAAGTCTAAACAAGGCTTAAATACAGATTGTCCACTGGGTCAGGCTGTACTAGTGGGTTATGAGAGAACAATACATGTAGAAAAAAATAATAGCGGTGTGGCTTGCGATTACCATGGATGTCCCGTAGGGGGCAGTCACAGCTTCAGAGAGGCAGGGGTGTGTGTGGGAGCTGTATGCCCGCCCATCTGGTGTGGATCTGTAAGGGCTAACTGCATATGGTGGTTCGAGCTCCTGCAGGCCGGACCCAGACCGCGACCGCTGACGGGAGGCAGGCTGGGGGCTGTTCTCTGTGAAGTAGGACGAGTTCGGCCTCTTTTTGTGGTTCTCCAGCAGAGGGCCACCCCTCCAGAAGTCACTGTCACGGAAACCACTCCCAGTGGAGGCACGGTATCGCCCCCTGGTGTCCGGCCCCAGCATGGCACTCAGAATGGTGCTGTAGTCCAGGGGGGCGCTTATTAAGCTGGCTTTCCCTGGCATGGCATCCGGGTAAAACGGGCTCCTCACCGCGTGGCCATTTTCCCTAACGGACAGAGAGGCTCTGGACGTGGCCGCCCTGTCTCCAGTCTCACCCTGGACCCCGCCATCCACCCCCCCTGCTTCATGGCTCAGGGTGCAGGAGGACCGTGACCCCCGGAACCCGTTCTCCTCCTTGACCTTGGGGACAGGAATGAGACTGGTCCGGTGTTGAGGGGAGGGGCTAACCGACACCCCATCAAACTCCTCCATGAGCCCGTTAAGCGAAACATCCTTCTCCAGCCTGGCTCCACGCACGACCACCTGCAACACCATCACAAATATGGAATTAGAAACACTTACATCCAATAAGGCGTGTTTCTGTGATTTTCCAGAAAACAGAAAGCACATTGGGCGCACTGCGGATAAAAAATCATAACTCACAGCTCCCTGTGATCAAAAGACATAGGGTTGGGAGGGTCACGTTACTTCCCACATTAGTAAAAAGACAAAAAATATCAGAGAATGTCATAGAATGTTCTATAAAAGACATTTCCCTAAATCTTAAAAATAAGGTGACATGTTGTTGCGGGGAATCACTGCCCTTCCAAAGTGATTAGTGAATCCAGAAATCCTTCTTTCCATAGAAATACTACTACCAAACCCAAGTGCCCACTTATGATACCAAAATGAGCATTACAGCTATCACAGCCTTGGAACAC
The DNA here is from genome assembly GCA_019788955.1 of Albula glossodonta. Lineage (NCBI taxonomy): Eukaryota > Metazoa > Chordata > Actinopteri > Albuliformes > Albulidae > Albula > Albula glossodonta. The sequence goes on from JAFBMS010002854.1 coordinate 15,201, forward strand.
CATTTACAATTTATAATGTATCTAATTAACCCGGGTCAGCAGCCTCTGCAGAGAGGGAAGTCTAATATCCGGGAGGAAATAGGAAAGGGGGATGGAGGGTGATGCAGATAAATTGACCAGATTAGAGGCCTACTAAATTACCAAGAGAGCTCCAGCGGAGTCTCCCACAGACCGCACCATCAGTCTGAATTACGGCACCCTTTCTTCCCACCCCTCTGCTACCCTTCTCTACATTAGTCTATCTCTCACGCTCCCTTTCCTTCCTGCCCTCCTGACTCCTGTCTCCTACATGTCCACATCTTCTCCTTTCCCTTCCATCCTTCCACTCATTCATCTGTCCATCTTGACACCTCCAGTAACTATTCTCTACGGTCTGTTCTCTGCGCCTCCTACGTCCCTCTCTCCCTTTCCTCCGCCCTCTCCTCACCATCCGAATCTCTCCATCTTTCCTCCTCCCTTTTCTGTGCTATGTGTTTGTTTTCGATATTGTACTATCTCTCCCTCTCGCCTTCTGCTGATTCCATTCCTCCCTCCATATTTCTGAAGCATTACCTGGCTGGCCTGTACTGAGAAGCTCTAACTGAGAGACAGAGAGAGTGAGATAGTGAGAAAGAGGAGGCAGAAAGAAAGTAGAGAGAGAAAGAGGAGAGACAGCAAGAGAGCGAGAGCGAGGGATGGAACAATGAACTAGCCTTTTCACATTACTCACTTCCTCAAAAACTCTGAATCCTGAAAACGCACAATAAAAAGACTGCATACACTGAAAATCTTTTGAAATATCATAAAATCAGAATTCCTATGACAAACCCGGAAATTCACAATTCACGCCATTAATGAATTCCTTCAAAAAGTGCAAGTGAAAAAGATGTGTGCTTGTGGGTTTTTATTTCTCTCTTCAGAAATGGCCATTGTTTCATATATCTGAAACAAAACAGCTTCAAAGATCTGAAATCCAGACATACCACGTGACTTTTAGAAGGCTAGTGGTGGAACATTCTGGCTAATAAATTACTAAAAACAAGGCAAACAGTACAGCAGTCTTCATGCATGTTCAATTTCAAACAATGCAATTTCTCCCTACACATTGCTCTTCCATTTTCTATGTTGGGCATTTCACTGAAAATTTGGAAGCCGTGCTCCAAGTATTAGCCAAATCCATCGGTTACTGACACAGGATTTATCAAAGTGGTGGTGTACTGCAACTACAAATCTGCTATACGAGCTATTTTTGATATTGCCCTCTTCTGTCCTCTAGTGGACATAAGAGGAAACAGATTTTATATAATAAATATATTAAGATCTTCTCTCCTCATCAAATGTAATATTGGATGTTTGGAAATACCTATCGCATTATCATACCAAAATGTGAATCGATGGAGATTCATTTTCATTAAAATATGGTTTTAGATGGTAAGGGATTTTGTACTAGGTAAAGGATTCTGTACAGTTTATTAGTTGACAGGATTCGTTATGCAAAATTCCAAACTGTGTAAATTACTGTTCAAGGCATCTAGTTCGATGTCTTTTTTTTACATTGTAAGGTTACGCAGAGGCTTGAAGCAATAAAAATGGGAAGAAGCCACAGCAGGTCTGAGAGAGTTCCCACGTGCGATTGCGCTAGTTGCTGAGGTACATATAGCACTGTCAGCCTCGCTCCACCTGTCCGTGTGTCTTCTGCGGCTAGCACCAAATAACTATTAACAGGATAAAAAACAAATACTCTAACTTCCCACCGGCCTACTCTGTGGCTGCACCTAGGTTCGTCTTTGGTTTCCCAATTAACACCATCAGTTTCTCTGACAGCTCACGGTTTACCCTCACTCAGATGTGAGGTTGTGATAAATGTACCATGACACAGGCTAGAAAACCGCGCAGGTGTTATGAGCATACCTTGCTTGGGGATAGCTGCACGGGTGTGATATCGGAGGGATCCAGCACAGGTCTGGGCCGGTTAGCCGTGTCGGCCAGCAGGCTGTGCCACTGCTGTGGCAGGCCCGTGAAGGTCCGCTCCTCGGCGTTGAAGTCCGTGTGGACGCGATGCTCGAAGTTGGACGGCTCAGAGATCTCCAGCTGCTTCTTCCTCTTTCCGAACATGTCCACAAACTCTGGGTCAGACAGGAGAACACGCATTACGTTACTGACTCTGGGAGAGGTGAGAGAACACGTTACACCACTGATTCTGTGAGCGAGAACAAAAAACAAACTGCATCACTGAGTCTGGGAGAGTCTGCGTTTTGAAGATCAACACATCACCCACACCACACCCGGAGTCTATGCTTAGAACCTCAATACACCTCCAACATCACACCCTTACTCTGTGCTCAGAGCCTCAACACACCTCCAACACCACACCTGGAGTCTGTGCTCAGAACATTAACACACCTCCAACACCACATCCTTAGTCTGTGCTCAGAGCCTCAACACACCTCCAACACCACACCCTTAGTCTGTGCTCAGAGCCTCAACACACCTCCAACACCACACCTGGAGTCTGTGCTCAGAACCTCAACACACCACCCACGACACACCACACCCTTCGTCTGTGTTCCGAATAACAACACACCATGCACCCCATATGTATGGTGACACTTTTCTGTATGTAGAAAAGTTGTTTTTCGGTAGAGATAAGGCCAACTCTTGAGTGGACCACTTAAAAAACATTTAGTTTTATAGCTGCCTAATTTCATTCACTTTTCTTTGTCTTGTCATTTTGCACCATGATCAGCAAGCCAATCGTTTCCTTATAGAGCAGACTTGTTTTGCAATTCTTGTAGTGAACTACCTATCTTCAATTCCCTAAATATTATCTTCAGCAGTGGTGTTATTATACCTTTTTACCTTAGAATTCTATTTTACATTTGTAACATTCTTATCAGTATCAAGTTTCAGTGTTATGCCTCCGGTTTTGACTTAATAAGGCACTTGAATTACTGGTGTTTCTTTGTTGCACGACCCAGAACAAGGATTTGTTTTTTAGTCTTTAAACACCCTTGCAAATCGTTTTTTTTTATAGATCAAAGTCTTGGCTGTTAAACCTTGTTAAGGGGCCACCCACCAGATTTAATTTTTGTGATTTCATTTTTGCAGCTGTAGACCTCAATTTTGTCAGCTTCGTCAGACATACATACATGTTATTAAGGATATTATAATAATATATATATATATATATATATATATATATATATATATATATATATATATATATATATATATATATCCTTTATAACACAAAGAACACACATTAGGTGTACCATAGCAAGGTACAGCATAAAGACAAACACATTTTTTAAATAACTAGGATTATATTTTTCAAGAAGACAGAAAATATCCATTCGAAGGGAGGTGACTGTTAACTCTGAGGTGACGGCAAACTGAAAGAACATCAAAGTAATAACACAAATGCGTGCTATCAGAAACGTCTCCCATTTTAGTAACAACAACTAGTTGTGCCCTACTACCTAATATCATGAGTAAAAACGTAAATCCATCCGTATCTGTTACCTTAATGTTAAATAATGAGTAATTATCACTTGAAATTGTCATTCTCTTTGTTATCGTTTTAAATTACCCTGTTACAGTGTGTATCCAGGACAATCTGAATTTAACTTGATGATGTAAAAACAAAGGGACGCACCTGAGTTGTAGTTTTTTGACACATGCATCAGTAGTAGCATTTCCAAGTCTATTTGAGAGTCACACTATCCAAGGGTCTCCGTCCCATTAGTCCACACAGTTTCAGTATGGCAAACACTTTGAGGATGCTTTTAAAGCAAAAGATGTGAAATTATGGAATATCCAATTATCATATTATGGCAAACAAAGGGTTTGGCTCTGAATTGTTGATGGCCTTCACAATCCCACAAGCCACCTAGTAACCGGACACCACAGCATGTATATTATTGTAGATATTGTCAGTTTTCAGATGTAAAGACTTTTAATACAAATTGTAATTGTTTGAAATTGTGAACTCTTATCTGATGCATGAATGTTTTCTTGGCAGATTTAGAAAAATGAAATTATTTTAAAAATGACATAAACAATCTCTATTTCATGCATAAATGACATAAATGAAAATTTCACCACCAAAAATTTGGATTCAATCTGTTGTTTTAAGCAATTATTTTAAGCTTTTTTGGAAGGACATGATTTGTCCCAGTTCTAGAAAATGGATTTTTTTTTTCTTGGAAAAAGCAATCTTTCGATAGTTGATTCCTCAATGGTAAACTAACAGGGATCCATGACCATTTCATAACACTACGACCAACAATTTTAGAAACATAGATTAATGTTCACAGTGTCTACAATGAGCAATGTCTCAATTTTGGACATTTTGAGACATAGCTGGACGTATCTTCTTTATTAGCTACCTTTGATATTTTATAATCTATGAGTATCGAGGCAAAAAAGGGCGATGATTTTGCGCTAGAATATTCCCAGCCTATTCCGAGCTGCTTCCCCATCACCCATACACATCAACCCTAGCTACCAGGGAGACAGCATTTCCGCTAGTCAGTCTATCAATTCTCAATCAAAAGTAATTTTCTGCAGTAAATGAACTAGGGGAGAATGGGGTAACTCGTGCCAGTGGGTAGAATGAGCCAGTCCCTGTATCTTGGCATTCAAACACAAAATTAACCATGTGATCACAGATTAAGGAGGAGCATTTCATTCCTCCCAGGCTGTGATGGAGGTGAGCGTGTGGAAAGAGAGGTAAGCAAACTCCGCGTTCCATTTTCAAGACTGCAACCGATTTTCTCTTCTTGCTGTTCCACCAACTGTGAGGGGATTTGGCAGTTTTTTTCACAGCATCTTTTCTTGGGAAGGATCCTACATCCATTGGTTTGAATGTGAAAGTTGGCTTACCAAGCATAGGGCACACTTGAAAAGTGGAAAGTGGAGTGAGCCATAGTGCTAGAACCTGAAGATAGAACACAATGATAATACCTCCACCTGAGTTACTCTTACAGCCACACACAAGCACAGCACACATTTACACACATCTCTCTCACTCTCACTCACTCCTGGACACGGACACACACACACACCCACCAACTGACACTCTCACACACATATTCACACACACAGCAGCATACACAGAGAATTTGCCTGATTTGATACAATGTCATCATGTGACAGCTGAACCCATATGCATCACCAAGCACAGAAAACCTTTATTCCATTGTTTAAATTAATAAAGTTTATTATGAGTTTATTTCATTTGATATGTAGTTAAATAGATGTGGAACTTTTTACCCCAACCCCATGCTCAATTTACCCTGCCTGGGGGCAAGTTGTGCCAAAAGACCAACTTTTTTTTGCTGGCTCATACCTCTAAAACTGCATTACTTTTTTGAAGCATTTTTAATTTATACAGATGGACAACAAGCTTAAATATACATAACAAGCGCGGTTTGAAAAAAAATCACATTTGCTTTACTGTAAGATCATGAAATGTAAAAAAATGGCTCTATTTACCCTGTTCTCCCCTATACAGACAACTATGCTTGTTTAATTGGCTTACCAAATTTTGATTAACTAGCTTTTGTTTGAGGTATATTTAAATATGAATTCTATGGAATATGTATCTGTTAAACAGGGGATAGGCATAATGACAACTTACCTTATGATGATCTAATGGCATCTTAATTTGATACAGAGAGCAGTTCATTTTTGGGTCTGGTGAATGGCTTATAAGAAAATGTTGCATACTCATAAGGTCAACGAGCATTTACGTTGCTTACTGAAAACTTTATTGAATCCCTAAATGTTACATAAATTCAACAATTCATCAGTTTCCTAGCATGTACAGCAAGTACAGCATGTGCAGCAATGAATCAAACACCAGGACGTAGTGCTACTGACAGCCGAAACTGAACCGCAGTTTGAGAGACGATTACAGTTACATTCAGTTTCATTATTTATGAACGTGTAAAAATCATAACAAAAATAATTCCCTATTTTTAGCACATTCACTGATGAAAAACACTGAAAGGTTTTGTAGGAGCTTGGCTGCTTTCTGTTGGTTGAGAAATGCTGAACGGACACACAAAATGACATTATGGTGAATTGGCAAAGATATTTGATGAGTAGATTCTCCAAAATGAATGGAGATCCTGACGAAAGCTTCAGGCATGTAACCTGTTGGGTTAAAGTGGGAATTCCTGAAGTCATGCAGAGCGTTCTACTCTGCATTGTAACTCCACACTGGGCTCCAGCACCACAGTGCAGCTACACTATCAAACCACAAGAAAGATATCGATTATTGCCACACTGTTATGATATTTCACTCTTGGCTGTATTGTACTTTTAAATCTTGACATAATCTGAAATAAAAGTGATGGATTTTAAGTCCAAACTGAGTTGTACTGTAAGTGCCACAATGTATTGAAAATGAAACTGTCTAACAGAACAGAATGTTAAAATGCCCTCTATCTTCTGCAAGCCATGAGGGAAAAAAACAGTCATTGGTAATAAGTTAGTACATTTTGAAAGCCTCTAAATGAAGCCTGTTTCCTTTCAAAACAGCACAGAACCAGGCTTTTGTGTTAGTAAACCATACGCTTATGTAACAAAGTCACTGGCTCATATAACTACTTTCATTCTCTCAGGCACTTCAACATCGATCCACATAGAGATACAAACCTTAACCGTGTTCAGCCCACTCCCACAGTAAAATGTGGAAAATTTCAACAAAATGGTCGGTGGTTCTTTGGGTGGGTAAGCAACATAGAAAATGTAGAATGTATTCATGCAAATTCATTCTGTTCCCCCAGGGTTTATCTGCGAAACTAGGCACTGGTACTGACACTATATCTACGCTGTTTTCCTGTGTTTAATGAAACACAACATACACTTTATCATGTCATAAACGTGGTAAGGGTTGGACCTCTTCACATTTGTTGGAATGCTAAAGACGAGTTTTACAACTGGGAAATAAGAAGCAAAAACAGGGGTGGGGTATTCATAGTACGGAGGTTACAGCACATGGAAGGGATGTGAAGAGTGAGATTACAGCACATAGAAGGGATGTGAAGAGAGTGAGATTACAGCACATAGAAGGGATGTGAAGAGAATGAGATTACATCACATAGAAGGGATGTGAAGAGAGTGAGATTACATCACATAGAAGGGATGTGAAGAGAGTGAGATTACAGCACATAGAAGGGATGTGAAGAGTGAGATTACAGCACATAGAAGGGATGTGAAGAGAGAGAGATTACAGCACATAGACGGGATGTGAAGAGTGAGATTACATCACATAGAAGGGATGTGAAGAGTGAGATTACAGCACATAGAAGGGATGTGAAGAGAGTGAGATTACAGCACATAGAAGGGATGTGAAGAGTGAGATTACATCACATAGAAGGGATGTGAAGAGAGTGAGATTACATCACATAGAAGGGATGTGAAGAGAGTGAGATTACAGCACATAGAAGGGATGTGAAGAGTGAGATTACATCACATAGAAGGGATGTGAAGAGAGTGAGATTACAGCACATAGAAGGGATGTGAAGAGTGAGATTACATCACATAGAAGGGATGTGAAGAGAGTGAGATTACATCACATAGAAGGGATGTGAAGGGTGAGATTACAGCACATAGAAGAGATGTGAAGAGACATATATAACAACATACCATGGTTTTACTATACAAATGACATGTACGGGGAACTATTCATTCCAATAAAAATATTTTATAATTCAGAATAACATCACTTTACAGGGGATGCATGATCCAAAAATGGACATAATGAAATATGAACTATAAACTCGACATCTATTGTTAAATATCACAATTAACTAATATGAAAGAATGAATCATGTAAAGAAAACTGCAGAAAAGTACTTAGATTTGTATACCCAGTAAAAACCATGCCAACGACTCATACATGCCGCATTTCCAATAGCTTCCCACTTCAGTTTGCTCAGCCAAGGTATTTCGGTCCAATTTGCTGTTTCCAGAAGCTCCTTAATTTTATCACATGTGCTACATTTTAATTCACAGATAAGGAGGGCTATTCTTCAGAGTGGATGTAATAAACCACTCTTAATGGTAGAGAAAGGCATCCAGTATGAATGCTGCATAGACCATACATGATTCAAAACAGAATCTTCACTGCAGAGAAATCAAAACATGCTGTTGTTGATGTTGATGAGTCAAGCCCACAGAGAGCTCCAATCCCCCTGGGGCAAGCTGATACAACACGCAACTGAGAACTGAGGTCACCCAGTCACCAAACTGTGTCTCTACAGCACAGAGTCACCTGGGTAACAGAGCACAGTCTCCCCAGTCACCACACTGTGTTTCTACAGCACAGTCACCCGGGTAACAGAGGACAGTCTCCCCAGTCACCACACTGTGTCTCTATAGCACAGAGTCACCCGGGGAACAGAGCACAGTCTCCCCAATCACCACACTGTGTCTCTACAGCACAGAGTCACCTAGGTAACAGAGCACAGTCCTCCCCAGTCACCACACTGTGTCTCTACATCACAGAGGTCACC
>JAFBMS010002855.1:0-23698 GCA_019788955.1 Albula glossodonta
TCCCGAAGCGTTACAAAGAGAGATAAATAAAAACACAGCCAGGCTCTTTCACAGCGTGAGATAACGGAGGCAGACAGAGAACAGTCGCTCCATTGCAGGCTATTTAAAACAAAAAGAGTCCGCGCACATCGCTGACATCGTTAATTATGATAAAGGATTTGTTGTGTAAACACAGTTGGGAACACTTTTTGCTGTAACACAAAAGCCTTTTAAAAGTCCTGGCACTATTTTTTCCCAGTGTCAAAGTAATAACAGCGGTCCTTACACTAGTCCTCTGCCTTCAGCTCTGCTTTTGTTTCCTCTGTTTTAGGAAAGAAAATGTGCAAATATTTGGACCGAAACAAAGGAGAGGGAGCCTAGCAGAGACCCAATGGAGGGAAACCCTCAGTATTTAGCTAGCTGCTAGCTCAAATTTTACTCCAGTTGCTTTGTGGAAGATAAAAAAGAATGTCTTAGAATTATTGGAGAATGACATAGGCCCTTTTGTCTGCGATTCAAAAAACCAAAAAAAAAAATGAAAGGAAGAAACCATGAAGAGCAGATTTTAAGAATCAATCCTCTCCGGCTCGGGAGACTTCATTTTTTTTCCTCTCGAGCCGACTCAGTGGGGAGACCCATGGGGGCCATCCTGGCAGATGCAACGTGTCAGTCCTGAATGATTCCTAAAGGCTAATTTGTCATGACGAATCGGCTGCCCATTTACTTCCCACTCCCTGGTTTGATGTAAATGAGCCCTCATGTGCTGGATCTTCAGCTGGGGGGGTTGGGGGGGGGGGGGGGCGCTCAGGAGTATGGGGGGTTCGAAAATCACACTCTAGATTGACGCCTGCCAGAATTACAGTAGAATCCTCAGAGATAAGAATGCAACGGAATGTTGGCGGTTGTTCAGAACTCAGAAACATCCGTAACTGTGAAAGGTGGGGGGGGAGGTGTCAAAATACACCAATATACACCAATTTCTGGAATTCCAAAACTTTTTCTGATTTGAATCATTACAGAATCAAGTGCATTAGCCTAGTCTGTCTTTGTAGGCTTCTGTCATTTTGTATCCATAAAAACTATAATCAAGCCAAACTAATCCCATAAGAACACTATTGTTGATTTCCTCTGCATTGGCTTTCCAAATTACTTTTTAATGACTCCCTGGTCTATTGACTCTCCTGTAAAGAGGCTGATTTCGTTTTTGTCCTAATTTACCTGAAACACTACCTAGTTTCCCACTCCGCATTCAGTTAAGACAGGCCCCTTTGACTAATTTAACGGTGCTCGGGTATTTTATCAGAGGGAGGTTTGACTTATTGCTTGCCTTTCTGGATCTCTGATAATATACAGCTTGATGCAGATAAAGGAGATTTTCATCGGCTTCTGCTGTATTCATATCACTCTGTTGGCACGTCAGTTCTGCTGTTTTGGACACCTTCTCCTCCCCCAAAATTACAGCACAGCTCTGCCACCCGGACTCCATGCCGAGATTCAGAGCAGTAAACCTGTTTTCCGGGCCGCATTAGGCAGGGAAATGGTGGTTCTGTAGACACAGCACTGAAAGGAACATGCACCCAGACACTACTGAACGCTCACATTACATCGGTAGAGTTATTAATGGAGGCACTTATATGGATATTAATTAAGGCAATCACCCTTATCTTTGAATAACGCGGCTAATCAAGTATATTTTTTATACTGTTTTTCCCCTTTACAGACATTCAGTATTTGAATATATTATATACAAATATATTACATCTCTAATGTTGCTGAAAGTAATGGTTTCCCGTTGCGTTCAGTGATAATTCAGTATAAGACGTTTTTATGTAAGGTTTTTATAAATCAAGAGACTTTCTTGAAATCTTGCGCTGACTGTTACAGACGCTGCTTGGTATCCTCCATGGCCCCTGTCAGCATTGGTTTGTCAGTCAGGAAACAGCAAACACACAGCTACACATGCCCAGAGACCACACCTCCCCCCCCCCCCCCCACCCCCACCCCATCCCCATTAAAACCCTTTTTTTTTTTACAGCACAGATGAATCTTTGAGCTAAAGACATGCAGTTAACTGTGTCTATGGCTGGATCCATGCACTTTAATCAGGGGAAGAGGATTAAAATGGTAAACCCAGGCATTTTACTCATGAGAGCACATTCATTTAAGTGGCTTGTTACAGTCCTGAAGTCAATGTTTTGCCCCCTCTAACTCTCTGACTCTCTCTCTCTCTCTCTCTCTCTCTCTCTCTCCTCTTTGTCTCTCTTTCTCATCATCTGTTTTCCCCCCTCCTTCCCCTTTTGCTCTACTCTTTCTTCCCCACATTTTTTCTTCCTCCCATACTCTCCTTTCTACCCTTTTCTCTTTCCTCTCTGCTTCTGTCCTCCATCATTTTTCTTCTTCTGGTTCTCCCCTCCTTTCTCTCCTCTCTTTTCCATCACTTAATTCCCTCTTCCTCATTTTTTCTCTCACTTGTCTCCTTCCCATCTTAACTTTCTTATCATCCAATTTCCCCCACCTTTTCCCTCCATCTCTTGCTCTCTATTTCTCATCCTTGTTTTCCTTTCCCTAAAATGCCCTCTCTTGTTCTCTCCCTGATCTTTCTGTATCTCCTTCCTCTTTCCTCTTGTTTTCCATCCTGCTGTTCTCTCCCTCAATTTTCCCGCTATCCTTCCTTTTTCTCCCTCTCCCTCAATCTCACTCCCCTGCCTGAGGTTTGATCCTTCACACTCTTAATGAGTCAGTTAGACATGGTGCTAATAGTGATAATGGAGGAAAGTGTCTGAGTGTGTGTGTGTGTGTGTGTGTGTGTCTGTGTATTTGTGCGTGTGGGTGTGTGTGTGTGTATAGGGAATGGGGGTGGGAGAGTTGGGGTGAGGAGGGGGAGTAGGTGGGATGAATGATACAGCATTATTGCAAGGATGTGTGAATGCATGTTCGTGTGTGTGTGTGCATGTGCATGTGTGGGTATCGCTGTGTGTTTGTGTGAGTGCATGTGTATACGCATGCATGTGTACATGCAGATCTTTCTGTGTGCTTGTGTGTGCATGCATGTGTGTGTGGGTGTGTGTCTGGGTGTGTGTGTGTGTTTGTGTGCATGCATGTACATGTGTATGTATGTATGTATGTATGTATGTGTGTCGGTGTTTGTGTGTGTCTGGGTGTGTGTTTGTGTGCATGCATGTACATGTGTATGTATGTATGTATGTATGTATGTGTGTCGGTGTTTGTGTGTGTCTGGGTGTGTGTGTGTGTGATACTGTATCACGATGATTATTTCATATGAACCCTCCACACAGCAAGGTCTCCTTCTCTTTCACTCTGTCTGTGCACATTAGTCTGTTTTTCCCTTCGGTTCATGAAACACTCGACTCATTCTGTTTGATTTAAACGCTTCCTCTCGCACCGGCTACATCCAGGGCCGGAACACGCTGCCCTCTCCGCGGCATGGGGGCGACAGCTCTTCGCGCATAGTTTAATCAAATTCCTCCCGCGTCGCTCGGCCGGTTATTGCGCCGCTGCCGTTACTGCGGGCCTGCCAGCCAAGGTCAATGCGATGCGCGTGCGGTACAGGGAAGGTTGCGGCTCTGACCTTCAGCGGCGAGCTTCGATGCTTAGAGGAGGACTTTAACAGGTGATTAAACTGGGAGTTTGTGGTTGGGGGGGGGGGGGGGGGTGTTGATTTTGGGAACACGTCTGCAGTAAGGAAGGGGTGGGAGGCATGTAGCTTTTTAGGGCAGAAGCATAGGATAATGGTTAGGGCATTGAGCTTCTAAATCAGAAGGGGTGGGTTTGATTCAAAGGTAGCACACTTTTGCTGCACCTTTGAGCAAAGGTATTTAACAGAAAACTGATTATGTAAATATCCCACTGTATAAATGGATGGTGCGCAGAGATGCACACTGTGTGAGTTGCTCTGGTCATTGTGTCTGCTAAATGCCGAATCATAAAATGTGTTTAAGTGGGGGTGTAAATGGTGGGCAGTGGGGTTAGCATTGTAATGCAGGTGCGTTAGCATTGGGATACGAGTGTGTTCATGTAGCGATGCTAACACAGCTAACTACAGTACAATAAGAGAAAGCCTCAATATTTTACTCCAGTCCCCCATTTTTACCAGCCTTACATGAGGCATTCTGAATGCCCAAAGTCCTCACACAAAAGGTTAATTCCCCATATGCATGTTCTGGTAAGGAGGTTGGGCTGGAAACCCATTGGTTACCGGGTCAACTCTTAGGTGGGGGATTTGTATGTGTAGCGATAGATTGTAGCAGTATGAAACAGAAGTGGGCAGATCTGCAATGAAATATCAGCAGTGCGTTTGAAACAGCTGCTGTGTTCAAAATGTTGCCGGTACCTTCACCCATTTCTGTCTCCTATCACACGGTCAGGGTATGACTACGGTACACTTACTTATTCAGCGCACATGAAAGACAGCCAGTTATTTTATAGATCAGCTCTGGGTTTGTCCAGAGTGACCTTGAAAAGGAACATGGAAAAAGACTAGGCAAAGAGCAGCAATTACACAGAGTTTTGTACCATCACTGCCAAAAGCAAGTGTCATCACGCAAACCCACACCACAACGTTAGTTAGCAGATACAGTGCTATAAGTGGCGCATCGCTGGCCTCTCATTTCCATTCTTAGCCGTCTTTGAGTCTGATGTGCGATCAAAAGACTCCGCATCACCAGTTATGTACTGTCAATGTGTCATGGCTCTAACCAGATTTGCGACTGTGACTAATCAAATTTATTCAAGACACCATGTGACTAAAGATCTAATGCCTTGTGATGTCATAATCAAATAGCTTCTCATCTCCTTAAAGATATAATTTTTTTAACCTTGCAGATAGTATTGGCATTTGAGGGTGGGGCTTCTCTAGAGGCCCCCCCCCCCACACACACCTATCTCCATGGCAGACACTGGAAATGCGTTGTTGATGTCTTGGGTGACGATGTTCCCTCAGGCTTAATGTGAGACACTTACCAGAAATAACAAAGCTACATAGACTGAGTTGTAATGTGTCAGATATTAGTGTATCTGTTGACCACAATTATGTAGGCACAAAACAAACTTATGTCACAAATGTCTATAGTTTATCTGTAAAATTAGCTTCACTTAGACTGATGCCAGTGCAGAAAGATCCCATCATTTTACATTTATAACTGAAAACATAGGATATTTCACCCAGTGGTGTATGCACGTATACGGAGTATACCCATCAAAACTGTAGATATACAGTATAACCACTTACTACCCTTATTACCATTAAAACATATAGCATAAGATTATGCCCACCTCTCCCGTTACCACCACACCACTGGTTTCAGCCTTTTTAAGGAAATCTGAAAACTGGCTGAAATTCAGGATTGTCCCGGGGAAAACAGGAAGTCTGCCCACCCTGCTGATCTCAGACCTGTGATGACCTCACTTCCTGATCCAGTGCCGCCAGGGTGGCTGGGAGGGTTTGCCTGCTGAAGGTTATCTCTGTGATCTATTGATATTCACCAGCCCTCCATTCCCGTGGTCCTCGCGCCCCCGGCAACCAACCGCCTCCCAGTCCTCAACGCACACCCCCCCCACCCCCCCACCAGACCTTCTAACACATCTATTCATATATTTATGCAGTAGCATCTCTCTCTCTCTTTCCTTCATGTTGTTCCTCGTCTCTTTCATGTTGCTCCTGACTGAGTTCTCTGTTTGTATAACTAAGTGGGTCTCTGGGGAAATATTTGTACTGGTTGGTTGTAGGTGGGGGAGGAGGTGGGGTGCGGTTTGGGGGGGGGGGGGGGGGGTCGATTGTGTATGATCAGAGCAGAGGGCAGGGAATAGAGAGGGAGGGCAAATGGACATAGCCATCAAAGCAATGATGTAAGGAATTTAGAATGAATGAATACCAGATGAGTTCTCCTGGTCTCTCAACCCCAACCACATCTCTCTCTCTAGCTCTCTGGTTCCTCCATCCCCATCTCACTCTCTCTCTCTCGCTGGCTTTCTCATTCCCACAAATCTCCATCTCTCTCTTGCCTTTCTCTCCTTCTTTCCCTCCATCTCTCTCTTTCACTCTTAATCTCTCTCACCACGGTAGCACTGCTGGCTGGCGAGCTGCAGAGAACTGGAGGCAGAGCTGCTGTCTTTATTTGACAGCAGATTCCAGGCCTGCTTGTGATTGTTTTGTCTGATTAGCGGGCTGATTTAAATTAGCATTGCTCCCTCATTAGCTGCCACTCTCTTTATTTCTCCACATTGAGTCTGTGGTTGCATCACCTTCATTTCAGTTGTAATGGGAAAAAAAAGTGAATTCCACATCTCATCTCTTTGTGCTAAGCAGAATTTTTGAACATAACCTTATCTCCTCATTAGCCTACATTAAACTCAGCTTTGTGTAAAGCATTCAAAGGCAGTGCATCGATACATTACCCAGCTAACTAACCGTAAGTCTCTGAACATTTCCATAACATAATAAATGTTAACGTTGAACTTTCCCATACTATACATTTGTCCAGTTTCCCAGGTGTTTTCCTTGTACATTATCTTTAATGTCGCAACAGAAATCGCTGGAATGGCCTTAGGACGTGATTATGCTTTGTTTGTGTAGTCAGAGAATAAGATAAAGATTCTGAATCTAGAATAGCCATTCATGTTATTTTTTTTTCAGGAATGTCAGCGATGTTAAACAAATCTGCCATTTCAATTGTTCCTACCAGAACATTCTCAGAATGGATTTGACATGTGCTCTCCATGATATTTTTTCATGAATAACTGATGATTTTGATGGTAACTGTTGTTGCCAGTAAGTGCGCTACATGCCTGGAATGTTTTCATTTCTGTGACTTATTTGGAACAGTAAAATGTTTAGGCAATGGGGGACTTTTAGGTGGCTAATAAAGTGCCTGTTGACAGTGCAGCTGGGTGCATGAGTCCAAGCCATACCACTATTGGTTATGGACTGAGGTCCTTATTGACGAAGCAACAGTAGGCTGAGCTTCACCATTGGAAAAGAGGGATTGAGCCCTAGTGGCCCCCTGCTGCCCAGCTAGGCAACTGCAAGTTTAGTGAAGTGATCGTATGTTTTACTTGACTCTGAAATAAGCATGGGCTACTAATCATGTAAATCAGATCAGTCATGTGTGTATGTGTTCCTCCTTCCAAGTCTTGGGAGACTTGGGCTCATACAAGGGGCTGGGGAGGTATGACATTTCAATAAGTGCCTGTAAATCAGATTGGCATTTCATAGATTAGGGGGCTGAGCTGCATAACTCTGATGATAATTTCAGGTTGTTTTCTCGGTACTGGCTCCGTGCCAGTTGGCAGGTTGGGGGGGGGGGGGCACACTGCTGTCTTATGGATGGAGAGAACCAACCCCCCTCCCCCCTCCTCCCTGTACATAATCTTCATCTATACTCCAGGCACTTTCAAAATGGCTTTTTGACTAAAGCTGGTGGTGAGGAGTCATCAGGGAGTTTTGTTTGCTTAGCAAACAGCCTTACCCACGTTAGCTGCAGCAGTGTGCTGCTGCACACGTTTCCTTTTATTTATTTTTTTGTTTACTAACCATTTTTCACAGCTGGATAATTACTGATGCTGTTAGACCTACAGGCAAGAATCTCAAACTCAAATCCTGCAAGGAGCATCTGCTGCATTTGCGGAATGTTTCAGGAGTTAAGAGCTTAATTTAAGACATTGATCACCTATAGATTCTGCGCCTTGTTTCCCAGGCTGTAATTGGCTGCTGACTGTAAAGGAAAGCACAGAGACCCACAGCAACTGTGGTGCACCAGGACTGGAGTTAAGCCGGCAGACAATGCAGCCCTCCAGGATTGGAATTAAACCTGCAGACACTGCAGCCCTCCAGGACTGGAGTTAAACCTGCAGACACTGCAGCCCTCCAGGATTGGAATTAAACCTGCAGACACTGCAGCCCTCCAGGACTGGAGTTAAACCTGCATGCACTGCGGCCCTCCAGGACTGGAGTTAAACCTG
Source organism: Albula glossodonta (assembly GCA_019788955.1). Lineage (NCBI taxonomy): Eukaryota > Metazoa > Chordata > Actinopteri > Albuliformes > Albulidae > Albula > Albula glossodonta. Next base: position 7,957 of record JAFBMS010002855.1, read on the forward strand.
CAGACACTGCAGCTCTCCAGGACTGGAGTTAAATCTGCAGACAATGCAGCCCTCCAGGACTGGAGTTAAACCTGCAAACACTGCAGCCCTCTGGGATTGGAGTTAAACCTGCAGACACTGCAGCCCTCCAGGACTGGAGTTAAACCTGCAGACACTGCAGCCCTCCAGGACTGGAGTTAAAACTACAGATACTGCAGCCCTCTGGGATTTAAATGTTAAACCTGCAGACACTGCAGCCCTCCAGGACTGGAGTTAAACCTGCATGCACTGCGGCCCTCCAGGACTGGAGTTAAACCTGCAAACACTGCAGCCCTCTGGGATTGGAGTTAAACCTGCAGACACTGCAGCCCTCCAGGACTGGAGTTAAACCTGCAGACACTGCAGCCCTCCAGGACTGGAGTTAAAACTGCAGATACTGCAGCCCTCTGGGATTTAAATGTTAAACCTGCATGTACTGCGGCCCTCCAGGACTGGAATTAAGCCTGCAGGCCTCTTTTATTCTCCAGGGCTTGAGTTTGCGATTCATGTTTTAAACCTACTTCAAATAAAAACTGTGAGGGCAGCCAAAATAAAACTGGCATCAAATTTTACTGACAACTAAACCTGTCCACATCAAAACAGTGGTTAACAAAGTAAACAAAAGTTTCCATAACAACAGGTTATGAGTTGGTTGATTGCATCCGTCTCTTCTTTAAATTCTGTTCTCAAGTAATGACACAATGAATTTGGAAGGACACAGCAGCTGTCAGCATCCTAAAATAAGCCAAACATCCTAAAACTCACTGTGAACAAAATTTAATCTGAAAATCGCTCAAAAACCATCTAGTCAGCCGAAGACTTCTTTGACCTTCTCTGGAGTTTAAGGGTCCAGCAGCAGACATCCAATATAGCGACATGCGCCTAAAACCGTCTGCTTACAAGCACAGTCCAACAACCATGACTCCAGCACTGACAAAATGAGTGTTTGTTTGTATGGGAAAAAAAGTAATTATCTACTTGAAAGATTACAAGTTGTTGAAAGTGACTTGCCTGAGAAATTACAGTGTTTATGAGGTGCTGATGATGACTAATATCCTATAAATTAGGGAGAAGATTTAGCATGTGAAAATTCAAGAGAGGGGGCTTGCACTGTGTCCCTGTGGGTGTATGTGTGTGTGTGAGAGAGAGCCACTTGCTGTCTACAGTGATAAAATACATGTCATCGACAGATTATATATCAAAAATAATAATCTATGGTTATAACAACAGCCACAGTCAGCTTGTTAGTGGCATTCAGGGTACATGAAAAGACACTTTGCAAGTGTGTGTGTGATTAAACATCTGTTCAAGACAACCCCACCCCCCACCCTCACCTCTGAAATTCACAACCTCAGCGGGGGCTCAGCCATTTCCAGTTTCCCCCAGCCTTTTGCCTTTTTTATTTATTGATATTCCATTGTCACTCATTTCTTTGAAGTAATGTTGCAATGTGACTCTCTCTTTGAGGCTGTGGATTGGAAAATTGAAGGATTCATAGCAAGGGAAGGGTAGGGGTGGGGAGGTCGGGGGGGGGGGTGTGAAAGGGGATGAGCAGGGAAGAGAATACTGGGGTAGAGGGAATCTGAAGACATAGATGAAAGGGAGAGAAAGAGGTTTTACTCTTGTGACCTGATCACCAGTAATACCCTGACTGCACTGTCAAGCGCAAGATCAGGCGGCCCAAGTCAATTGGCGAATCGCTGAGATGTTCTAATTACACGTCTGCGTGGACGGGGGGGGGCGGGGTGTTGTGCTTGCTCTCTGTCTGACGCTCCGCGTCAAATTCACTGAGCAGACCTGATTAGCATGGCCGCGTGCGCCGCATCTGGGCGGATGTTTGCGATAAATAGCCCGGCCTTAAAAAAACGACACTGATCCGTGTAATAGCGGAGCCGCGCGGTCACAGATAGCTCTCTGTGTGCGATGCAAGGAGGTTTCTCAGCGAGATTGCACTGGCTCCGTCTGACCCAATTGCTATAAATAAAAAGGCACCAGGCATACGGTAGTAGAAGAGCCAGGGATACGCACAGAGAGAGATGATCACGCAGGGCAATGTTCGCACGTGGGCTTGGCGACGCGCACTTTGCCTTTAAGAGAAATCTTGCTCAGGGGATGTCACCTGCAAAAAAAAATTAAAAATGCGTGTGAAAAAAAAATCAAATAAGGTCCTAATATACCATGTCAGCATGCCCACAGTCCTGCCTGCAGTATGAATGTCATATGTGAAGTTTTTGTTCGAACCGGATTTTCTGCGCGTTTGAGGCTCATTGAAGGCAAGCTTGTGACAAAGATTTGCTCCCACAGTCGTTGACAGATCGTGGTCTGTAAGCTTTTTATCTCACTTGTTTTCTCTCTCTTTCTCTTCCCGAGCTTGGTGAAGAGACTGTAACGGTTTGGCTGGGGTGGTTTTATTTAGTTGACGCAGAACGTTCATGTCACATTGGTTTTTGGACACAGTTGTAGGGGAACGTGTAAATGGGTCACACACGTGCCAAATCGATGAAACGTTCAGAAATTGCCCCATGACCAGTTTGTTATTTCCAGTATATTTTCTGGGTAAAGGAATGATTTGAGAACATTAACTAAAACTTATAAAACTGAAAAATGTACACATTATTAAATCATGCTACACGTTAAAACATCCAGCAATGATTTATCAGAATGAAAATATCAGTATTAAATATGCAAGCTGACAGGCTGATAGGCCTTGTTTTTTTATTCCGTGTGAACAGGGTTTCATCATCTCAGTTTCTCCTTCTAAAACAAACAGTATCTTTATTTATTTATTTCAGCTAAAAAAATACATATAAAAAAGTTTCCAGTGCTCCAGAGGAAGAGGAAAATTAATAATTGATAATCATAATTATGGAGGAATATCATGAAAGTAGGAAGTGGGATTGTCTGAAGTAGTTTAACTGTGCCTTATATTTTCAGATATTGCCAGCAGCTGCAGACCGTGTCCTGATGGTTGAGCTGCATGCTGTTGCAGAAAGGGTTATTCTCAGGCCTGCCAGACTGATTTCAAATCCAATTTTGATCTGGAATCCCAAGGCAGCTCGATATAATCTGTCTGCCAAAGTAGCCAAAACCATGACGCTCCCTTGCCAAACCGGGATTCGGTGCCCGCACATACTCTGTGTATCCCGGTAGAAGCCCCAGAGGACGACCACCCAACTGCAAAACTGGCATGCTGAAAACAAATTATATCACATGTTACGCATTAACGTAGCCAAATTATGGATTGCTTATTTGATTGACACAATTTTGAGTGGAGAACAATGAGAAATTCAGTGATGCCAAAATATCAGTGGGCTTTCCCATTATAATTAGCCTGGGACGACTGAAGTTAACTGCATAGCAACGCACAGCAATGCACTACAGAGGGCATATGTCTTAATTAAACTGCACTCTGAAAATTTGTGTTGTGGATGGACAGTCTAAAATGGATGAGCAGGTAACCCCAGTCCCAACAGATAAGCCATAAATCAAGGCTCTTACAATAGAAATTGATTTAGTCAATTGCAATACAGACCAACTCCACCGGTGAATCCATAGGCCTCTGAGCAGATGCTCACCAATCAGCCTGAAAAGGTTAGCATTGATCTGTCCTGGGTAGTTACATAAGCCAATCAAATCACAGACCTCGCTGTAGGTAATGGCATTTCATCCACAGGTAAAATCGTGTAAATTTAAGCATGAAGTCTGGGTCTTGCAATGACAACTTAATGAATAAATAAAGGGGTTAGATAATATAATAAAATATAGTATTATGATGAAACTATTGTCAAAAAAAAATGTCACATATTCTTTGTGTACACAGAATATTACTACCTGACAGGGTAAATACAAATAATAATGTTATGATTAGTTCATTCCAGTTGTTCCAAAACTGAAGACGGAGTGTTTATTGTGGTTTTTATTCCAAGGATAGTTACATCCCTTGAATTGTATTAAATGGTTAATTGCTCATAATGTGGCACTTTGAATGTCTGCCGAAGAACAATTTACCATCTTGAAGCCATATTATATCAGGAACAGCTTTGCATGCCTAAACAAAATGCTCCACTTTCACACCCCAGGACTCCTGCTCAGTCAGATATGCTAATGCGTTCATTTCCTGTAATGTGCTATATGAACAATCTTTGGCTTGTTTTGAACCAATAAAAAACATTTCTTTCCATAACCAAGGCAGTCATTGGTACAGATCATTGATACCCTGATACTATAGTGAATAATATGTTAATATCGTTCCTCTTTCATGCTAAATGCACCATAAAAAAAAATCCATTAAAAACTACATGCACTGGCAATTCATTACATTCACATTTCATTTTCATAGTGTTATGGGCATTCCATATGGATATGGGCATTCTATTTTAAAGTTAAAATATCCAAAAATGCAGATTATTTTCATGTAACTATTCTAGAACAATTACTATTTCCAGTAAAAAAAAAAAAAAGTTGACTAATTATAAACTAATGGGAACGTTCAGATATGCTAGAATCCAGGTGCTAAATTTACTGTTTTTACAGTGTAACAATGTTTCCAATAAAATGAAACCAAGATCTATCCAGCAGTGACATCACATTTATGTAGTGTGGATGAATTGATATCAATGGAAACAATGTATCCCTCAAGTTGTATTCTCTCTCATGTGGAAAGCTCAGAGGATCCATAAAATACATTTGAATGCTGATTGCAGCCAAAATATGCCAGCACTTATTCACAATTTATTAGAGATTTTTTTTTCCAGATGAAGGAGAAAATGTAGTGGTGAATTTAATTTACCCGCCGTGCTTCTTCCCAGTTGTCACATTCTTCCATAATGTTTCCTTATAGATTTTCATAAGAGCTCTCTGGAAACATCCCACAATTCAGTTTTTATTAACTGCATAATAAAGTATCTCCACTCAACATCCTCCTCCAGTGATGAAGCTAAAGAATCAAACATTTCAGCCTGCTGCCTGCATCAATGAAATGGCACTACATGCAGATAAAATTGTCTATATGAAAACCATATAAAACGCCATCATAGACATACAGGTTAATTCAAGAGGAAATGCCAGTCTGATCTTCAATTTCCAAATCAGCACTAAAAGAGTACTTAACTCCTAACAGCAAATTGAAAAACTCAACAAACAGGAGTGAATGCTTTCGGGGGGGGGGGGGGGGGGGGTGTTGAATGCAGAGGTTTAGGAGGTTGGGGAGATTGAAAATTGGCAGTAACAGCACTCATTAAAAGATTCATTTCAGTAAAACTGAGTATAAAGTTTGTGGGTTCATTACATGGTGCCATGTTGTTGTCAGTGACCTTGAAGGACATCGCACCATGAGCGACCTTGCTGATGCCCTGGCCTTCCTCGACTCACCTCACTGGCTACCTGTCACAGCTCACATCAAGATTAAAACTTTACTGATGGCCTACAAGGCAGCGAATGGAGCGGCTCCGCCTTGCCTCCGATCAATCGTTAACCACGACACCCTGGCCAGATCGCTCTGCTCCATTCAACAACACCCAAGGCAAATGACGTCCCCCTCCCTGTGTGGTCGAACCTCCCAGCCAGGATACCAGCCTGCCTGTACTGGCCCCCCAGTGATAGAACAAACTCCCCGCTAAGGTCAGGACAGCAAAATCGATGTCCATCTTCCAACACAAACTGAAGACTAAATTGCACACCTTTTGCCTCAAACTGAGATTTGTGTATTCTATGGTTTTGGTTTTGATTTTGGTACAAACTAGGATTATGTATTCTATGGTTTTGGTTTTGGTACAATCTGAGATTATGTATTCTATGGTTATGGTACAAACTAAGATTATGTATTCTATGGTTTTGGTGAAATTGAGATTATGTATTCTATGGTTTTGGTTTTGGTACAAACTGGGATTATGTATTCTATGGTTCTGGTACAAACTGAGATTATCTATTTTATAGTTATGGTGCTTGTGGTTATGACTGTCTTATTGGTTCATGTTGTGCATTGTTTTTAGGCTGTTCTTGATTTGTGTCTTAGTTAGCTAGCTAGTTAGTGTGTGTACAATGCTCGCTAACATTTCCTCGGGCTTGCCTCATTTCTCTTGTATATTTTATTATTATATTGCATAACTTGTTTGAGCTCTTCAGTAATGTGTTACCAAAATAATTATGATATAACTACACGGGTCCCAGCAAGGCCCAGCTTAATGTAAAATGTTAACCAGTGTTCTAGACGAACATCTCCCTCACCGTAATGCAGAAGATGGTCGCAGATATTTGCAGCAGGGATTAGTGACTTTGCTCAGGGTGTTACAGACAGCTTCTTTCTAAATCCTGTGTTGTCTTTGCGTTTGTTTGGAGACTTGCTCTTTTAATAAATCCCCAAAGAGCCCTGGCTGATGTCTTCCAAGGACAAAGGGATATGGAAAACACTGTACAAGGAACCGTGGCATGTTGTTCTATCAGCACAAAGGCAATAAAACACCAACCTATCAAATACGCTGGGGGGAAAAAACACTTTTTTAAATTGAAATTTGACAAAGGAGTTGAAGTATGAGTGGCTTACACAGAATTGTACAGAGAAAAGCAGTGGACAGCCAAGCTACATTTCAAGGCAGGTCCTATATTGCTGTTCCATCTTACTACAGTGTTAAATACTGTGTCCTATTCTAGTATATAGATTTCAATGAAGTTGTGAGAGGGGTTTCGTAGCCTGTGGTTCTCAAACTGCATTAAGAGCCATATGAGTAGCCCGAAAAATTAAACAATTATTTAGAGATGAAACTGAACGGTTATTTTGAACTTGCCTGAACTGAAGATAGCATTTCGCACACAGGTAGAATATTTTGCTTTCGGGAAATGTTTGCCTGGTTGCCCTTGTATATCCTTGAAAAACAAAAAACCTTAGGCAAACCCCTGCAGGATAATCAAGAACACGCTATATGAGTACTACATGTTTTGTAGCGCGAAGAATGGTGGTGGGGGAAGATTTGATTCCAAAAGCTTGCGTTTTAGTCAAGCGCGGGTGGCACGAGATGGCATTTTGGCATGCGTGGGAGCGCCCGTGTCTGCGCATCTCCTCTCCCGGATCTCCGTCACGCTTGAGCGCTCTCCATCCTTTCCTCCCCCGAAACAAAAAAACATGCCTGTCTGAATCAGCGCGCGGTGTTATTAACAAGTCGATCAGCATGCGCGGCTCCCCGGCGCGGATTTGACTGTGAAGGACAGGCTCCCGGCAGCGTCGCGGAAAACGATGCCCTCGCGCCCCGTGCCTCTCGCCCCCTCGCACAGCTCTCGAGCCTAATACAACCGCCCTGTCTGGATGACCACTGATAGCATTATTTCCGTTGTTTATAACAAAAAACCTTGGTGTTTCCTTTCAAGTAAAAACCGAAGTAGTGCACAGTTTTTTTTTTTAAAGTCAGGTCCAGGGTTACAAGGACGTTAAAAATTCAATTTCACTGAATAACGTTCAATCAAGGCTTCTCACATCCACAGGCCACTTGTAGATTATCCAGCTGAGGGGACTGGAGGGTTTTGTGTTATACAACCCCGAAAGACAGAAAATACTTTTAAAATCCAGTGCTCTGTATTCCACTGTTCCTTGGGGTCCTTTCTGCTCTTGTCTTTAGTCTAACCTCCCTCTCTCCTCTTTTTAATATTAATGAATCCATTAGTTTGCTGTCAAGCTAAAACTCTTGCTGTGCAATTGCACATTTTCATGGGTAATCAGCACTGGTGAACCACAGCAATTAAACCAGGCAATTTTATGTTACAATCTCCTGTTGTCCTGCTCTCTGTTTGTAGGTGAAACAGCAGCAGATACTCCTCCACCTTCGGTCTCACCATCTCCACCTCCCCCATCCACAGAAGGAGTCCCGGCCCAGGGTGGGAGGGGCACTGCCTCAAGGGGCCAAGGTATCTTGGAGTCAGTCCTGGCCCAGAAGGACCACCTGCTCTCCCAGAAGGGGCCGGTGTTCCCCACGGCTCTACCCGCGGACCTGCTGCCCATCCTGGGGAAGGAGCTGGGGGTAGGGGTCCTGTCCCCAGAGCAGGAGATCCGAAGGAGACTCCGTCCCCCTCACATAACTGGCTCCCTCCCGACCTCCTCCCCCACCACCCCCGAAAACCCCCCTGACCTTCAGTCTCCTCCATCCCCTACCCCGCCGAAGACAGACCCGGCAATGATACCAACAGAGTCTGATGACGGCCCCCCACTTACGACTGCCCTTGCCACTACTGCAGAAGCAGGCACAGACCCGCCTTCCTCAGGTAAAAAAAAAAAAAACTACACCAGTCTGTTATTTGGAATTCACTTTTAAATGCGATTTTACAAAATCACCTTTCAAGGGTTGATGCATTTTACAATTTATGACTTGGTTCCCTGAGGTGATAATCTCCGTCTAGCTTTGTCTTCATCCTTGTATTTGTGTCCCTGGATCAAAGTATCTCTGTCTCTTTCTTTCTCTCAATCTTCCTCTTTCTTCTATCTCTCTCGCTGTCTGTCTCGCTCTCGCTGGAGGATTTCGGGGATTCAAACAGGGTGTGTTGGCGGGGCAGGAGCTGTTGCTAAATCATTTTAGAAAAAGAAAACATCGGTCCAAAGCCTCTCCCAATAAACCTCTCGGTCTCTCTTGCTTTGCAAAGTGAGAGATGGGGAATGGACATTAAATTCTGAGCCTTTAATGGGTGCCTTTCTTGTCTGGGGGTTTATTTCCTCTTTTCTCATGGGGCTGGTATAGGGTTCCACTTGTTCTTTTTGGTATGGGTATGTATATAGTTTATGTGAAAGGGGAACATAACCGATGAATAAAAATGATCATTTTCTGTTTGTTTTGTTGGGTTTTCTTTCTTCTCATATTTTGGTTTGATTGAACAATATATTTTGGTATGGCTATAGTTAGATTTTTTTTATGCCCATTCTCTAAATTGCGTTAAATAAAACATCTTTAGAAGTCCATTCTCTCCCTCTCTCTCTTGCTGTCTTTATGGTTTGTTGCTGTTTATTTTGGTATTATTTTTTATGTTTTCTTCTATTATTATGTTGCAGTTTTCTTTGCCTTTTCAGTGAGTTTCTGTGATTTTACAGAAGATATGAGGTGTTTTATGTAATGACATTTTCATCTCCTTTACTGTTTCAAAAATAAAGGGACATCAAAGGTCTTTTTCTCTCTCCCTCCCTCCCTCTCTAACTCTCTAACTCGATTCTTTCAGCTGCGTCACGCTGTCTGGTCAATTTCTCCGACCCCGAGGGCTATATTGATTCCTCAGATGACCCGCCGCTGCCCGAGGGGGCATTTCTGCAGTGCGTGTACACCGTTACCGTCTACACCGGCTACGGCGTGGAGCTGCAGGTGAGTCCAGACAGCGTTCTGAGAAACTCAGACGCTCAGATCTCTAGGGGCTGCCCGTAGACTCTCACAGAGCCGCTCACAGAGCCCAGGAAACAGGGCCTCTACCACAGCGGCAATCGGCCATGACACGGCGGCTCAGACGCCAGTCAGATTCTTAAAAGGGGCGGTTGGTAGAAGAGAAGTGAATCTGACACACGCCTCCTCCTGCTGTCTAATCACTGCCCCCACCTGTACCTTCACGAAATTGAAGCGACCGGTTGGGAAATTCTGGAAAAATAGCAAAAAAGTGTCTGGGTTCATTGCTCTGAATGGCCCTGTTAGCAGAGAGGAAATAGCCTGGCATTCTAAGCCTAGCCAGATACAGTCCTCTTCCATCCCTCCCCCTCCCCACCCAACCAAACACACACACACACACACACACACTGCTTAGCTCATCCACCATGTCAGCATGCACTTTACATGCTGCAATATAACGGACAACTTAATCTGATCATTTCAGATAATGAAAACGAATACTGAAACTTCGGATTATGATTTGATTTCGGTTTTTTCATGAGAGCCTCAGTTTTACCCCCAGCAATAATTCTAGGATAGACCCTGACCTCTACTGGCCATTGCTGGCACATCAGGCATTTTATTTATTTATCTTTCTAACGTGTGTACACCATGTTGGACACCTTCAGCATGGTGAGACCCCAGCCTTGCAGAAGTTAATGATAGTGAGGATGATGATGATGATGATGACTATGATTGATGAAGCTCTTAGATGTGTAATGACGTCATACCATGAAAGATTCCGCAGCAAGTACCCCCGACCTCTCACTGTTCATATATAATGAGCTGTTTTTCTGTGTAGAAAGCAAAAATGCTGCTGCGAAAGCAGATTCCCATTTCCCCAACCTTTGCATCACGCTGCCTTACAAAAGCCATATATGCATGATTTTGCATTCCTCTGAAACAGCCAGGTCCAAACTGTTGGGCCATGGGATACGTGTGAATTAGGTGAGATATATGGGATATGTGCAGTTCTCCATGTTAATGGAGATGGAGAATCAAATTCTCAGTTGATCCACCTGATTAAATAAGACCTCAGGTGTCTTTAAACAACCTGGAGATTCCACATGGATAGGCTCTACAAGTTATTGTGTGGATATAGGGGGTGATGATCAGTCGGTCAGATTTAGAGATCAGCTCAATGGGGAATCGAAAGGACAGCACCTTCTGCATCACAGTGTCCCCATCACTGTGGAGGGGCACTAGAGTTCTGTTTGGCTGAGTGGCCCCAATGGTCCAACAACACCTCCTCCAGCCTAGTTTTTCCAGATCTTCCATCCATGTACTAACCAAATCTGGTCCTTGGATAATTTACTATTCTGAAGTTAGAAGCACCTATCCCACAATGTAATTTAAAAACCCTGGATCAGAACACTGTTCTTGAAGAATGTAACTGTCTATTGTGTGAGTGTGAATTGTAGTGCTTTGTTATATTGAGTTTTTTGTCATTTTTGTTTGTATTTACTGTAAAGCTGATTTCTTGCCCAGGTAAATAAAGGTTAAATGAAATAAAGAAAACTTCATTTACCTGCTCAAAGAAAGGGGCTTTGGCAGATATAAACCCTTTCCCTCGCTGGCCCTTCACAGGTGAAGAACGTAAACCTGTCAGAGGGGGAGCAGCTGTCAATCAGGGGTGTGGATGAGGGTGGAGCTTTGCTTGTGCTGGCCAATGAGACGCTGCTGGTGGAGGGTCAGGTGATTCGCAGTCCGACCAACACCATCTCTGTGTTCTTCCGGTCCTTCGTCGAGGGTGGGATGGGTACCTTCCAACTGCACTATCAGAGTGAGTACGAATGCAAGACAATCTCACCAGACAGACATGTTTTAAGGCCTGTCAAAGAGGAACAGTGTCTTAAAGATGAATAAAGATAACTATTTATGTTAATTGTCAAGCAGAATTAAATAAAATAATGGCTTCCTTTTGGCTCCAAAGCTAGCTAGCTAGTTCCAGTAGTTTCTTCTGGTTTTTTTTTTTGGGGGGGGAGGGGGGGGGGGGGGGGGGGGAGGGGAAGTAAGATTTGTTCCACCATGAAGGGATTCATTAAGTCATTAAATCCAGCAAGTTAATTTCCTTGAAAAATGTCAACCCTGGCTCATAAATATGCATGAGTGACCATAGAGTAAGGCTCTGTAATGGGGATACATGCACACCGTATTCACCAGGCTGGACAGTGGACTTAATAGAACTACACACACACACACACAATATTCAGTTTGATGCTTTGAATTCACACTTTTGATAGTTCACAGTCACACACAAATACCATGTAGACACTAGATGTAGATTAGACTGTGGATCGAGGGGTGTGTTCCTGAATCAGTGGTTTGAGGAGAGTTAAGGGGGATTATGGGTAGAAAATCTTGAAAGTTTATATGGCCAACCCTGAACCCATTTTGATAAAACTAACATGCATAGAACTAACACGTATTCAGAAGGTGTACACCACAATCCCATAGTACAATAATGTTTGTGAAATAGACAGTCTGTTTATTAGTGGCCCCACAGTCTAATTTTAAAGCAGCTACATTTGGTTTTAGGTCTTATCCAAAAAGGTGATATCTCCTATAGCACAGTGTCCCTATCTCTGCACTGCGGCATGAGTTTTCTGCTCGGTTCAGAGCATAAAGTGCCTCTAATGGCCCACTAACAACACTTCCAGCAGCAAAATGGCTATACCCAGGAGGTGCCCCATCCAGTTCAAATGTTATCTATGCGCTGCCCTGTCAAGCTTCAGCCATCAGGCAGGAGAAAGTCACAGGGTGGAGCGGCTTCTGGATACCCTTATCCTCGATGCTATATCAGAGTTCTGTGTGTAGCTGATGTAATTGCTGGGATCAGCTCCATGTCAGTTTCAGGAAATTAAATGAAATTCAATTAACGACTGGTAAAATGCCTGTTAAAAACCCTCCACCAAAAAATACAATTAAAATTTAATAAGTTTTTAAAAGTTATATGATTTTGATTTATGTGGTTAGATAGTGGTGTCATGACCCACTTCAGCCAGTTCTGTTTTACTGTGACTGGCATTGGCAGATTCAGTGGTGAAGGCTGCGCAGTGAAAATGTTCGGTCCTTTAGCCCAGGGCTTTCAAACCAGAGAGCTGCAGTGTATTGTGCTTTATGGTGTGTTTCAGCACTTATGTGCAGAATTTAAGTCATCGATTGTTGGAGGGGACCATGCAGCGTGTTCCAAAGGCCTAAAGTACCTGTCGGAAAGAAGACAATAAAAACCCCGCAGACCCTGCGGCTCTTCTGATTCAGAGTTAAACGACCCTGCCTTAGCTCTGCACTTAGAGGAGGAGTGGTCAAATTAGGCTAGGAGCTGAGAGACTGATAGCAGAGCTTCTCTCGTCCATTTTTGAATGAGTCACTTCAGTGGAAGCATCCGGCTACATAAAACAGCTACCTCCTTTCCCCTCACAAGACTGATGTCATTTTTTGTGCGCTACATCATTTTAGCATCAGAGATAAACAGTGGTTTGTAAATTTTCCTGCCACACTGCTTATCTCCAAAACGGGGATAAACAGGTGATATTTAGCTTGCAAGCTAATTTTGGGTGAGTTAGTTAACTGTCATTCTTTTCGGTAAATTAGCCATAAATAAATGAATTAGTGTACATCAACAATGGCGTTTCTCTCCTCCAGTCTTCCGTCTCAGCTGTGCCCTGCCGCGGCGGCCGCATTTCGGGGAGGTGTCCGTGCTGGACCTGCACCCTGGCGGCACGGCCCGATTCCACTGCCACATGGGGTACCACCTACAGGGGGCGTCGGAACTCACCTGCCTCAACGCCTCGCTGCCCACCTGGAGTGGCAAGGAGCCCAGTTGCAGGGGTGAGTGGTGGGGCTTAAGATGGGAGAGGAAGGGGGGGGCGGGTGGGGGGGGGGGGGTGGAGTTATGGCTGGTTTAAGGTTACAGCTCACCCAAAATGAGTATCATTTTTTTTATCATATTTTTGCAATAATGAACTCCATCTAAAAATGTACTTATGACATGCTACACATCCAAAAAAAAGAGTTCAGTGAAGTTTTCCTCTAGATGAGGACACTGAATCCATCAATGGACAACATTGTTAGCATCAAGGTTAGAAAGCAGTTTGTGTACTCACAAATCAGGAAAGGAGGGAGGAAGTGGGCTAAGGCAGAATCAAAACACAACCAAAGAAGAGCTGTTTACTGAATATGCTATATATACGCAAACATTAGATCCACTAACAAGCAGCAGAGTTAGCGTGCAGAGCTGACCAATGGCACAAGTGACATAAGCAGCCTCTTAGGGCCCCCTGGTGGTGGGAGGGGGACCCTACTTGTCTGACTGGCCTTTTAGGAGTTTTGGAGATGGAAAACCACAACTAAACTCTTGGCCGACTCTTAACATCGATGTCTGAAAGCAAATTAGTCTGTGTACCCACAGGGAGCGTGCTCAGAATTCGCGAGCCAAAATTACCAGTAACTTCTAACAAAGTGGTTCATTTGGAGCTTTGGCATGCTGTATTGGTAATGCATTTTCAATGAGACTTGCATGGATTCTGGGTGAACTGTCACTGTTGAAAGGCAAGGCAAGGGAGCTAACTAAGGTATACTGAAAAACACTGCAACTGCCTGGCAAGCTTTGGGTTTTTACAGTTTGTGCTCAAGAAAAACTTGATTCTGTATATGAAAATATATTCATATCTGACCATTGGAATATGCTAATATTTTACCAAATGGGCAACTGAAAATGTTTCAGCTTGTTAATTTAGGTCCATAGGTTTGAGAAGTTTGGAAACTCCCACATTATAAAAACATGCTGTTTTGATACTGTATGCTACAGTGCACTGAATGAAATCACAATAAGAATCAAAGCTTGAAGGCCCATAAACCAGAAAAGGCCGTCTGTGGAACCTGCCTGAGAGAGTTTACCTTTACATTTGACTTTAACCAGATGCTTTTCATCACCAGAAAGTAAAAGATTCATCAACAAGGGAAGTGGCATCAAATCCATAAATAGCAAAAAAAAAAAAAAAAAAACAGACCTACTTTAAAACAACAATAACATTTATGACAGGCTCTGTAGTTGGTGCATACATAGTTCATCTTTAAATAATTATGATGGATGGATAGGGAAAGAGTCTGGTTCAGGAGGGAGATACAAGGTACAATGTGAAAAGTGGGTTTTCAGTGACAAAACATGGGGAGGGCTTCAGCTGTTCTGACAGAGGTAGACAGGTCTGGAAAGCATGGTACAGTACAATGACGCTGATGCGTGCTACATGCTACGTACTGCATGCTACTCTCATGTAGCGTGCGTTCTTTTTTCAGCGTTTTATTGAAAATGCATACATAAATGCTTGAAAAAAAAACTGGAAATGATAATAAGTTCTTAATGCTGCAACCAGTAATACGAGTCAGTACATAAACCTGCAGTGTAATGTTAAGTGCCATAGTAGACAGAAGAGGGGAGTTTGAGGATTTGGTGCTTTAAGTAGCAAATGGATTTAAGAGTGTAGCATTTAATGTAGCATAAGTAGGGGGTGCTCATTTGCAGTCACTCAGCGTTGGCTGGCATCGGAAGTTGCGCCGGATAAGAGGGTCCGCTAAATGAATGTAATGTAATGTAACGTAATGGTTATTCAACCCAGAATGAATGCGAAGAACTCAGCGTTTTTTTTTTTTTTTTTGTCGAAGCGAGATGCGGGTTCGAGCACGTGACTGCGGCGGCTCGGAGTGAATGGAGAAACGGCGCAGCGTGGTGTCGGTTAGGGCGGCGTTTGGAGCGCTGCAGACAGAGTCCTGCTGAGAACGAAATCACAGCTCTTTTTCTGCATTACATCTGACTGACTTCGTTAGTAAAAGAGCCATAAAATATTGACAGCGCACAGCTGATGATGTATTCATGTACCAAACTAAAGGGAAAAAACGTGTTTTTCAAATGGATTTCTATACCCTATGGTATCTGTACAGAAAACACATTTTATAAATGAAGGTGTTGTTTTACATATATTTCTTTATCAGTCATAAAAGAAAAATAAAAGTAGGCTATCAGGTTTCTAAGTAAATATTTGTATGTAAAATGTGTTTTGTAGCAAACAAGACCAAAATGAATTATGAAAAGAAAAACATTGAGCAGGTGTTATTAAGTTATTCTGTATGAATGTTTGAAGGTGAATTTGACAGATGAGATGAGGTAAGGTGACCCTGACTGGGTGTGACTGCTCCCCAGCTCTGTGTGGTGGCTCAGTGAAGAATGCTACTGTGGGCAGGGTGCTGTCCCCCTCCCCCCAGCCCAGTGCCAACAGCACCCAGGGCAGGTCCTGTTCCTGGAGCCTAGAGGCCCCCACCGGCCAGAGGCTACACCTTCACCT
>JAFBMS010002856.1:0-23675 GCA_019788955.1 Albula glossodonta
GATGTAAACACAGAGGGAAAGGGAGAGAGAGTCAGGAAGAAGAGACGGAGAGAGGAGCAACGAGACACAGAGAAGAGAGAATGAGATTGGATGAGGGCAAAGAGGATATGAACACAGAGGGAAAGAGACGGACAGGGTGTGAAGAGAGGCAGAGAGGACTACAGGCAGAGAGGAGAGAGAGAGGCGGAGAGAGCAGGAGCAGGTTAGGGGCACGGTGCACAGCATGTGTGTGTGTGTGTGTGTGAGTGAGTGAGAGTGTGTGATCCACAGTTTTAGGGCGGTTAATTATTCAGTAGCCGGAGCAGCTCTGAGCCCCAGGCCCTGAAGAATCTAACGCTGCTGGCACGCGCGTTTCTGGAGGAAATCATTAAAGATCAATGAGGGGCGGGGCCATGAGCTCACCCCCATCCGTGACTCGGCCCCTGATTGATTGGGCGGGGTCAGGGGTTACCAAAGCAAGATGTGACCCATATCACTAATGCACTTATAACACTTTAAAAACACAGAGCGAGCCCAGACCACACACAAACACAAACGCACACACTCACACACGCATGCACATACATATGTGTACACATACACGCACTCACACAAACACACACACATTCATACAGCCATGCACATGTATACACATACACGCACTCACACAAACACACACACTCATACACACATGCACATGTATACACATACACGCACTCACACAAGCACACACACACACACACACTCATACACACATGCATATGTCTACACATTCACACACTCACACAAACACACACTCATACACACATGCACATGTATACACATACATACACTCACAAGCAGATACCCACACAATCTCACACAAACACACACAAGCACATACTGATACACTCTCACACAAACACACACTCATACACACATGCACATATACATGTATACACACAACCACATATGCAGACATACATGCACATGCAAGAACACACAGACAAGAACACATACTCAGCACACACACACACACACACACACAGACATACACACACAAAAGCATGTAATCAAACACACCTAGTATATCAGATAATGGGTGTGTGTGTGTGGGTGTGTGCTTGTCTGTGGATTTGCATTTGTGTGTTTTAGTGTGCATGTGACTGTGTGAGTTTGTGTGTTTGTGTGTATGTGCATATGTGTGAGTGTGTGTGTGTGTGGGTGTTTGTTTCTGCAGTTGGAGGTAAATGGCTGCAGTGAGGTGATGTGTGTGACAGTTTTTAACACCAGTGATACCAAAAAAAGCTTTCTCTTGTCAGCTTCTTGGTTTGCTGGTTTCTCATGGACGTTAAAAAAAAAAAAAAAAAAAAAGGGGGGGAAAAAAAAGTTTTAAAATATTGTGCTCGTAACTGCGATAAGAATTTCCATTCCCAGCACCTCTTTATGTCCCCTGGACCCGTGATGTCACAATGTCATCCGAGACCGTCTAACTCACTGCCTGTCAGCAATTACCTCACATTCGAAGTCCCCCCTGAGCAGCAAACTCAATCATCGACGCTATCAGGGCCCGCCGTGTCTCTGGTAATGCGTTCTGAGCGGGGCATCCATCTTCAGGGATTTTTTAAAACACATTTCCCACCGATCCAGTAATGATCCACCGCGAGCGGCCGGATCCGCGCAGGATTTATTTACCATTCGGCTGTTTACATCGCCGTAATCACATCCAGCCGCTGCTTTGTTTTCTTTAGCTGTAAAGTACATTTTGCAAAACAAAACGGTTAAAACAAACAACAGAAGTTGTGTGGATGCACAGATAGAGCTCTGCTGTGCCCCGTGAGAGGCGACTGCTGAAGCACAGGGCCCTGTAGTCATTTCACACGCGTTTTCCTAAACACTCTTCCTGTAGTATTTGGCATTTTGAGAGCTTAATGTAAGGCAGACTCAACTCCAAAGCAGGAATAACTGATAGAGAGTCTGAATAACTCTGTTAAGGTTTCGGGCCTAAGCTTCTTGCAGTTGGTGCCAACAGGTTTACAACAGAGGACTTGATGATTTATAAAGACTTTTAGAATTTTTGTTAACATTTTTGCTCATGCACTTTCAGTGACGCGATCTGTGATTGGAGAAATCGACAACCTCAGCCAATGACATGCTCTCTTTAATATTTTGTCCCTGGAAAACAGTTTTGTGCAAGCTAAATGCTTAAGTAATCAGGACATACCCACTCTACTGTGGGATTCATCCTTGGATCATTTTGCATCAAAATCATATGACTGAACTAAATTGAGAACCAGTCACACACTGAGGCTCTCAATGTGAAGCAATACTATGAATACCTTTTATTAACCGGCAGGCTAATGCTCTCTGCATTTTCAGTGTTATACATACCTCCTATGTGCAGTAGTCTATTGTAAAACAGGATAATATTCCAATATGGACAAAAACATTAAAAAAACATTTTAAAAATTCAGATTTTTTCAAAGTATTGTAAGCATTTCAACAAATGATAGAATTTTTATAAAGTGTTCTACTTGCATGGGAAACAAAAAAAGGTCAATTGTAGTCAGGGTAAATGAGATGACTTACCAAACATAAAAATGAAAATGTTGGTCTGTATTGTTTTAGATTGTGTTTTTCTGAATGTGTGTGCCTATGTTTGTGTATTGTATGGATGTCGGGCATAGTGCATAGGTGTGTGTGTGTGTGTGAGTGCATAGGTGTGTGTGTGTGTGTGTGTGTGGTGTGAGCATAGGTGTGTGTGTGTGTTGGTTGTTGGGGAAAAGCTGAAAAATGCTGTTTCTGGTGTATCTCCGTTGGTGTGGGTGTGGTGTCACACAAATCTCATCTCTCCACACCACTGAAACACATGGTCACACTCACCCGGCTGGCTAACTCCATACTGCCGCTAAGGTGAGTACTCCCTAAGGGTGCTGCAGTAGGTTACGCTATAGGCTCATTTCCATTTCCATGCAGCAGAGCGAGATTCTGTGCATGTGGAAACCTCCACGTCATGCCTTTCATTGTCCTACTTGGACACGTCACGTCGTACAGCTTTTAAGGATTGATAAATAAATACATAAATAAACACAGGTCCTGTACAGTAAATACTGATGAGTAAAATGTATTAAGTCATGAGGGCAGTATGAAGTACGAGCACTTTCAGTATACAGCACCATGTGATCTGTGGTGATGCTCTTTCTCTCTGGCGCGAGACCGCATGGTTCATAAGGGCGTATTGACTGTGTACTGTGGTCAGGCCGCAAAACACTGGCCGGTTTGTCTCCCTCAGCCAGCTCCATTCTGAATGTGCCTTAATCTGCCCCATTACAGGGCATTTAGCTGCTTTAAAAGTGTTAAAGCTGGACTCAGTTGCGGACGCTTGGGTAGTTTGTACTTAGGTATCCACTACCGCCCAACAAGGAGAGTGCTGATTTTTCTTGCGCTTACGTTTTGGCCAATAATGGGATAAGTAATCCATAGCTGTTGTATTGTGCTTCTTTTTGGACAGATAACGGACCCTTAGCTGATATGAATGTTTTAAAGCTCGACTCTTTAAGACACTCTTAGTTTTTTGTGCATTTGCTTAAGTTTGGCCCCAGTAAGAGGATCTTTGCTGATTTTTCATTTATTTATTTTTTTGAAAATGGCAGTTGCTCTCAGGTATGCTGCTATTACAGGATCAAATTAGTCACCAAGTCTGAGTACCTCTCTTTCCACCAATCACTGTGGACTCTGCACTGATGTTGGCCAGTGGCAGGCTGTCTGCTTTGCATCATGGGATAGAATAACCCTGAACCTCATGACATTGACATTTGTAGTAGTAGAAAAAAAAAGAAAGGAATTATCTAGAGTTAGAGGGCCTGTCCTTCTACCATAGAGAGTCTGTGAGTTAGCAAGATTTAAAGTGTCTGAGTGTGTCTTCCCTTAAGCTCAGGGTGCCTGTGTGTGACTGTTTGTTTGTCTTATCTATCAAAACGTATCACTGTTTTTATTTGCTATGCATGTGTTGGTGCCTAAATGTTCTTGTGTGTTTTGTTTATGGGGGGAAAGGGGGTTAAGTGTGTATAAGGATTTGAATATATTGTGAGTTAATGTGAATGTCACTGTGTGTGTGTTTATTGTATGCATGTATGTGTATGCTCATGTGTTCTGTATCAAAGTGTATGCGTACGTGCGTATGTGTGTAGTGTGGGCGTGTGTGTTGTGTGTGTGTTGTGTGTGGTGCATGCGTACGTGCGTATGTGTGTGAGTGTGTGCGTGTGGTTTGTGTGTGTGTGCATGCGTACGTGCGTATGTGTGTGTGTGCGTGTGTGTGTGTGTGCATGCGTACGTGCGTATGTGTGTGAGTGTGTGCGTGTGTGTGTGTGTGTTTTGTGTGTGTGTGTGTACGTGCGTATGTGTGTGAGTGTGTGTGTGTGTGTGTGTGTGTGCATGCGTACTTGCATATGTGTGTGAGTGTGTGTGGTGTTGTTTGTGTGCATGCGTACGTGCGTATGTGTGTGAGTGTGTGCGTGTGTGTGTTTGTGTGTTTGTGTGTGCATGTTGTACGTGCGTATGTGTGTGAGTGTGTGTGTGTGTGTGTGTGTGTGTGCATGCGTACGTGCATATGTGTTGGTGAGTGTGTGTGTGTGTTGTGTGTGCATGTGTACGTGCGTATGTGTGTGGTGTTG
The DNA here is from genome assembly GCA_019788955.1 of Albula glossodonta. Classification (NCBI taxonomy): domain Eukaryota; kingdom Metazoa; phylum Chordata; class Actinopteri; order Albuliformes; family Albulidae; genus Albula; species Albula glossodonta. The sequence continues at coordinate 4,632 of JAFBMS010002856.1, forward strand.
TGTGTGTGTGTGTTGCATGTGTACGTTCTTATGTGTGTGAGTGTGTGTGTGTGTGTGTGCATGCGTACGTGCGTATGTGTGTGAGTGTGTGTGTGTGTGTGGTGTGTGCATGCGTACGTGCGTATGTGTGTGAGTGTGTGCGTGTGTGTGTGGTGTGTGTGTTGCATGCGTACGTGCGTATGTGTGTGAGTGTGTGGTGTGTGTGTGTGTGTTTGTGTGTGCATGTGTACGTGCGTATGTGTGTGAGTGTGTGTGTGTGTGTGTGTGTGTGTGTGTGCACGCGTATGTGCGTATGTGTGTGAGTGTGTGCGTGTGTGTGTGCGTGTGTGTGTGTGTGTTTGTGTGTGCATGCGTACGTGCGTATGTGTGTGAGTGTGTGCGTGTGTGTGTGTGTGCATGCTTACGTGCGTGTGTGTGAGTGTGTGTGTGTGTGTGTGTGCATGCGTACGTGCGTATGTGTGTGAGTGTGTGCGTGTTGTGTGGTGTGTGCATGCGTACGTGCGTATGTGTGTGAGTGTGTGTGTGTGTGTGTTTTTGTTTAACCGTAACCGGAGCCTCACACTCACTGCGTCTCAGGTGCCCGACGCCGAATGGAAAAAAAAAGTCTCCTGTCTGGAGATTAAATGTCACCGATGATCCATCTAAACACTGCATGTACAAGTGTTTAAAAGCGTCTCAAAGACACGGCACAGGATCCTTACCTGGCATTGTCATGGAGAGTCAACCGATATCTGCCTTACATTACATTATAGGCATTCAGGAGATGCCCTCATTCAGAGCGACCTGCAGCTCAAAGTGCACTAAGCATATCTACAGATTACAGGTAAACAATTTTAATGCCACAATTATCATTGCTACTAATATTGTTAAGAATATAACTTCTTCATATACCAACATTTTTTTGTTGGCAGGGGGGGAGGGGGGGAGCTGTGAGTCACAACCACCCACTAATGAAAATCAGAACAATGGCATTATAATAAACAACACACAAAGTGAATAATAAACAAACAAATAAATAACCTGTGTTCAGAATAAAATGGCTATGTCATGTTCAGTCCAGATCAGAGTCATAGATTATATAAACTTTGGCAAACACAGCTTTAGGACGCCATACTGAAACCACACATAGAAATACCTGGGGAAATTATGATTTTTTTTTTTTTTAATTATTGCCAAGAGTTATTGTACAGTTCAAAACAACAAATAGAGTAGAGATTCCATAGTCATTTGCAAATGTTTATTTGAATATTTAGTACAGTTTCTTCTTTAGTAATAAACCCTGAAGTTCAGCTGTCTATTGCTGTTGTGTTTTCTTATACATGTGCAAAGATGTCATTTTGTGTAGTTTACAAATAAAATCATGTTTTACTGTCACAATGGTGACTGTGGAGCTTCTGCATCAGAGAGGCACCTTTAACGGTTTGTCACCATTTGCTGCGCTCTATAACGTCTCAGTGTAATCTATGGTCTAGATGTCTCCCCTTTACAAAATAATGTGCTCATTTGCAGGATGCTGGAACCTGCCTGGGTCCTGGTCGATGTGCAAGAGAGGCAGGAAGCTCACGGTATGGTCGGGCACAGGCCCTTTTTGACGATGCTGGGGGCGCGCGATCGTGCATGGGGAGTTTGTGGTTTTTGATTGGGTCAGGAGGGGAAGGATGGATTGGTCCAGGCCTGGCCACCGATGGGCTCCCTGTCTGCGTTGGCACGGCGACGCGATGATAGATGGCGGGCATTATCGTTTGTTAAGTGCCCCCTTGCCTTTGGGCAGGAACACTTAACATGCCCTGTGTCGCTAAACGCAACCGTAATGCTGGGAGAGAGGTAAAATATTCATTGGTGAAGGAGCTGTGGTTTTCCTCCTCTTTAGAACCCCTAAAAGCCTGCGCTGCCTGTTTTTTAACCAGGCCCTGAGACAAAGCCGCAGAGGGCAGAACCCTTTAAAACGCTCGGTAATGTGTATTAAAGGGTACAGTGACCTTACCGCGGTCTTTTAGCGCGTGCACACACACATATACAAACACACACACACACACACATACACACATGCATACAGCATTTAGCCCTGTGTTTCAAGTAGAATGGAAGGTCTTAGAAGAGCCCGCTTGCAGGAAGAAGAAAAAAAAAAAGAATTATACCAAGCAATAATTTAATACGAGGCAAATTATTACTAATGCGTCCAGCATTATTCCTGGGACATAAATAAAATAATGATATTTGGTAAATGCTTTACATTAAAAGCATCTTTGCTGCTCATGTGTGACATCATGTACAGGGAGTTAAGGATTACATTAGAGAAGAATTTCCAGATTAATCATGGTTTGAGTGTGTGTGTGTGTGTATGTGTGTGTGTGTATATATGTCTGTGTATTTGTATGTATGTGTTGTTAGTGTGTGTGTCTGTGTGTGTTGTGTGCGTGCATATGTGTGCGTGTGTATGTGTGTGTGCGTGTGTGTATGTGTATGTGTGTGTGTGTGTGCGTGCATATACGTGCGTGTTTATGTGTAAGTGTGTGTGTGTGTATGTGTATGTGTGTGCGTGCATGCGTGTGTGTTCTTGAAGACGTGATGTACTGGTGTTGTAATATCACCTATCATACACCATCACCTGCAGCAGGGTTTCGGGCCTTTTTTACCTTCCCACAACGAAAATCTGAAAATGTTGTTGGGTGAGGTTTGTGGCCAATGAAATCCACATGAGCCTACATAGCACCGCCTTCACTCGCTCAAGGCGCTGTGAGAACGCGTTTGCTGTAAAAGACTGCGGGCTCTCTGCCAGTTTGTTTGAGATGTTTTACTCTTGAAATCACTTTGATACCTGCCTATTACCTGATAAGAGTTAACCTTAATCTCCAAACAAATTTTCAAACCCTTATGAATATGAAAATGAATTTTCGAAACTTTCGAAAGAATCAATAATGACAAAAATAAACCAAGGCAATGCAAGCCATACAGCATGCTCCAGGATGAGCATTTACCAAACTTTAAACTGGCCTAAAACCCTGTGTGGTTGAATCAAACTGATCCAGAGTCTGCACGTCTAGAAACCAAGTAATGATGCGCTTTTGTCAGGTCCCTGGTGATGGGTGCAGTTTTTGATTTGGATATTAAGTATTAAAGTTTTGGGACCCCAGATATAAATAAAGACACCCACAATAACATAAACTACTGAGTGAAATGTGCTGTGAGATTATTCTCTACATCACGAATTCCCAAAGTTTCCAGCCCATGACCCCCAAAATAACGGCGCCAGAGACTTGCGACCCCCACATATCCCTGGAGGTGGTTGTAACGTACAAACGTTCACGTGCACACACGCGGAAATAGGCCTGTTCATACAGGGCACAGTGCTTTGATAACACAAACGAACACAATAGCATAGCAACCATAAATGCATTCTTTTTTATTGTAATAAAGTAACGTTAAACTCACCTAATGAGATAAGTGGGCACTATGCATCGATCTGATTTTTGGTTCTGAAAGTCATTTCGCGACCCCCCCCACCTGTGTCTCGTGACCCCCCCAGGTGGTCCCGACCCCCACTTTGGGAGCCTCTGCACTTGAGTACATGAAGCCAGGCTGTGAGCTCTGGGACTACAGGAGGAACGGGGTACTAAAAGCAAACGCCAGCCCCAAAGTGGTACTTTCTCCGTAGGAAGGCCCCATGTGTCACTGTGCGTTCTAGACAAACACAGAGCGGACAGCGGCCAACACTCACACCTCAGACCACTCTGCAGTGCTGACACCACCCTTACGGCTTCCACTGCATTCTTAATTGGGCCAGTCAACAGGGGGCGCTCAACAGCACCGATTTGCCATGGCTGGCTGAGGAATACAACAGTCGCTATGGCCTAGGTTGCCAGGTTAAGTGAGGCACGTGCCGAACAGGTCGATGATACCCCCAATTGTGTTTTTACCTTTATCTCCCTCTCTTTCAGGTACATAAAAACCTTACTGTAGGTGGGCAGAAAAGTTTCCACCTGTGGTTGGAATAAGGGTTTTGGTCGCTTAGAACAGTTAACCCTAGAAAAACCAGAGTTTTCTGAAACCCCCTTTTTTCTTATCTGTGTCACTTTCTCTTTCTCTTTCTCTCTATCTTTTTCATTATGCTTTCGTGCCAAGACTGTAGAATAAACCATTGCCAAAGCAATTAACAATAAGATAAAAATTAGATAAAAGATGAATTAGAAATTAGTAGAATTAGTAATTAGTTTCAATCTGTATCTCTCCCTTTGGGTTTTCTCTCTTCTCCCACTCTGTGTCACTTTGTAACTTTCTAGCTCCCTCTCTTGTTTTCTCTCTCAATCTCTTGCTCTTTTAAATTCAAATTTTTTAATGACAGTGATGTCACACAGATAAGATGTCACAAAGATAACCGTGACAACGGCAACATCTCTCTCCCCTCCCTCTTTCTCGTTAACCCCTCCACCTTCCTCCCACTCCCCTCTCCTCTCTCTCTCTTTTTCCCTCCCTTCCCCTCCCCGCCATGTCTCTCTCTCTCTCTCGCTCTCTCTCTCTCCCTCTCTCTCTCTCTCACCCTGCTTTATCTCTGCCTCTCTCTCTCTCTCTCTCTCTCTCACTTATGGTCCTTCAGCTCCCCAGGGGCGGGGGGCGGTGTAAGGGGCTGGGGGGCGGTGTTTGGTGACGTGCAAGTGCCTGCGGGGGCGCGTCAGACGTTGGCAAGAGGCCCAGGAGCGGCGTTTCCGCGGCACCCAAGGATCTGAGGCCCGGGGTTTGCAAACCCACGTCCACAGGCCCCACAGAATCGCTCTGGGTTTTTGGGTGTTTATTGGAGGGAAACCTCGGGGGAGCCGCCCGCCGATGCGCTGGCCGCTCGTTCGGTACGCCGCACCGCCGCCACCGCCGTGCCGCTGTGGCAGGTGTGTGGCTGGCGGCGGAGCGGAGTAAACCTCGCGCCGGCTTGTAATCGACTCTCACGCAGTGTTAAGAACATACAGGCAGAGAAACCCTCTCTCTCCTCCCAGTACTCATTATCTGCTCTGTTAAAGGTGTGTGGCTGCTATTAACCGAGCCCTGATTTAAATGCATACATACATACATACATACATATCCTCCTCCACACATGTTTTATCGCCAGGCATGAGTTTACTATCAAGCAGGTGTGCAGCTCGTGAGGAGCAGAGTTAAACTCGATAAAGCTCACAATCAAGACTCAAAAAACAACATATACTGGACTGTGATTAACACTGAATAAGAGGTAAAAACACCCACAAATTATTACTGCTGGCATTATTGAACCCCCCCATCCCCCAAGCCCCAACCCCCCAGCTGAAAACCTATCCCATGTCTCCTTTGTTGAGAGCCTATCTGGCTTCCCACTGAAGCTCACAGTGTTAAAACTATGCAAGATTCCTTACTTCTGATGACCTAGCTCTAACTGTGTGCTACATTGTAAGATCGCCTCACTAGACCTAACACTCAGCTGGAGTTAAATTAACTCTGGCCTTTCCACACTCTGTCACCGTGCTCCCATCTCGCTGCCAGCCCTGGTGGTACTGATTGTGTGTAGCATAACGGATCTATTATTCTAAGAAGCATCCATCAAAGCCTTTTCTTTTCTTTCTTTTCTTTTTCTTTTTATTTTTAAAAGAAGACTCACAGAGAGAGAGAGAGTCCCAGCAGAGACAGAAACTGAAAACAGAACTAAGAATTGCTCGGGTACATCATTTCTGTGCTGCTAATCCACAGACAAAATTCCTTCTATATTTAGGTCGCTGTTCAAGCACGAAACCCTGCAAGGCCTAGACAACCACAATTACTTCACAATCAGGACGTTCTGGCTGAGCACACTGCGTTCAGTGTCTTTGTCTCAATTTTGTTTTCACCATCAACGGCCTTTTTTTTTCCCTTTGCTTCCTCCTCCGCACATAGCAAAATGTTCATTGCAAAATGAACTCTGGTATACTGAGCACTTTTCTACTCTTACAAAGCACACAAGCCCCTGTTTGACTCATGTAACCTATTTTTAAGAGTGTAATTGTCTCTACCACCTCTCTCCGGGTTCATTTATCAATTAAAATTAGACCAGAGAAAGTGAAAAGCAGTCCCACAAAACCTCCCTGATACCAAAAACCTCCCAAACCTCTATGGCATTTGCAGTCTACCAGACATCTCTCTACTATTCTAACCTGCAAAACCTCTATGGTTGCTGGAGCATGTAGAAAACGACAGCGAGGATGACTGAGGTCGATGTCGACCAGGTGAGACGCGCATAGCTGTCACTATGGCAGCAGACGGTGGCGACGGTGGTCTGGGTGGTTAGCGTGCATTTCGCTGCAAATGCGTGTTTTTATTTATTGCCTTGGCCATTGTTGATCTAAGACAGATGCTCTCTGGGCGACTGTAGTAAAGATTACAGAAGCAGGTGTGAGTTTCTATCCTGAATTGATGTGCTTTAATTTCTGGTAATGCATTTCTCACGGTCAATTAAAACTAAAGCTCCAATACACCCCAGTCACCATGACAGCATAATGACAAGAACATGCCATTAACCTAAACCAGGCTTGTCATTCACCTGCAAAATACACAACATCCAGGGCTGCAAAAAGCCAGGTATAAATACCCAAAAATTCTTTTAAAAATAAAGTTTAAATCAGCTGCATATTTGTACTTTTTTTCCAAAGGGATCATCCACTTTTATTGATAGACTTCAAGGTTTGTTTTACTAAAGTTGACAAAATTTGAAAAACAACATTTTATTTTTAGAAAAAAATCTGTTTAACAGCAGGACAGGTTTCACATTAAGAGTGCAACTCTCTCATGTGGGAAAAACCTGACGGTCATAAGATGAGCCCTGATTCTTCAGGGAACTCAAAATTCTTGAGAAAAAAAAAACTGACTGAAGGCCTCCAGCTCATCGTTAATTGCGATTTAATTCACGTCCTTTCCCACGCGCGCTGACCGTCTCCTACACTTCTGCAGCAGGGGAAGGGTGACAGAAGTCGAGAAACCGCCGCGATGGCCATCAAAAAACCAACGACTTCCTCAGACATCAGCACACTTCCGCTTCTGCTGCCTGAAACCCGCCGTCGCCATGGCAGCCGGGGCCAGCATTCGCGTGAGAACGACTCAGACCGCCCAGGCGCGAGTTCCTCACATGCCGGAAAGTGTCAGTCGCGCTGAAAAACTGTTTCTCACTTCTGCCTCACTCGAATGGGGAAGATGGAGGAAACGACTACGCAAAGCTCGTCTACAAAACCTGGTATCCCCCTGCCCCCAACACACACACACACACACACACATACTCACACACCATCTTCCTCTATCGACTTTTTTTTTGTTTTTTCATATTATTATTTTTGCCAATTCATGTCTGGGAAATCGTCCTGCTGTCATCAGATTGAAAGTCTAAACCAGCCCGTCTCCAGCAGGTGCTTGCTGCTGCTGACTGATCAGCTCACGGACTTTCCAGATATACATTAACGTTGTTAACTCTTTCCTACATCATAAACCATAAGCAGACCATAAAGGATTGCCTGTGAACCAATGGCACCTGCGTTGTGCTTTCATTTTTAAGTTGGCCCTCAGTCAGTTAGTTGTAACTTAAACAGCGTTACCTCTTGCTTGCTGCTTTCTCACTTTCATTGTGTTATCTGCTCATCTCTCAGTATATTTGTGTGTATTGAGCTTGGGGGCCAACAGCAAAACAGTAAAGGAAGAGGTGGAGGATGGGGTGGCATGCATGTATATTTTTGAATGTATTCACATGCATTTCCATATGTGAGAGAGTATATAAGTAAGTTGCGTATGTGTGTATATATCAGTGTGTGTGTATGTGCGTGTGAATGTCAGTTTGCTTGTGCTTGCATATCTGTGTCCGTGTGAGTGTGTTCATGTGCGTATATGTGTGAGTGTGTGTGCATGTGTAGGTCCACATGTAAATGTACATATTTGTGTGCGTGTGTGTGTGTGTGTGTGTGTGTGTGTGTGCATGTGCACGTGCACGTGCGAGTGTGTGTGTTTGATTTTGCACACTTCACTCGTCACACTGTGTTTTCCAAGTCTGTCAGACAGAGTGATCAGTCCCACAGCTGAACCACAGTAAAACAAATGCTTACTTAAACCGTAGTGTTTTCACAAAGATATCCCTTCGGTTTCGCTTCAAACGAGACATGGTCAAAAAGCAGAGATCAGTGTGTCTTAGGGTATTTTTTCTGGCAGAAATATTGTTGGGCGCTGTTTCATTCTCTATAAAATAAATCATAATCATATTAATTCTACCACTCTACATCTTTAACATAGTAAAGAATAACCCAGCCCCAGACAGAAAAGAAATTAGTATTGAAAATGATCGCCCAGGCATGCATATGCTTAAACAGTCATATACACAAACACCACACACAAATGCTCACTAAAAATTGTCAAGCACGTACCGCTGGATTTATTTCCACGGTAACAAAACACACTAAATATGTTGAAGGGTGGTTTCACAAAAACACATATTTTATTAAACATAGCACACATAAATGGACAATTGTAATCATTTGCAATCTTCGTAAAATTGTTTCCTTTTAACTTATACACTGATTAGGGATGTCCAAGTGTATTTTGAGGCCTGTCTTGTGATGCACTAATGTCCTCCATCAGTACAGCAGACTGCAGAACAAGCATGTCTGTTACTGTAGATGAGGCTGCCCAACTCTGCTCCTTATCACAGTACAGTCTACCAGCTTAGCACGTTAGCACATTAGCACATTTACGTGTTATTCCTCTGCATTGACAGTGTTACACCTCAGTAGGCCGCTCTCAGCAGAGAGCTCACGACTTACAAGAGCACAACCACCCAGAAATTTTGTCTCACACCCAGTACATATACAAAACAAACAAACAAACAAACAAATAAAAAGCAAACAAACAAACACGTGCATGAATGAATAAATAAATAAATAAACTAAAATTAAATGAATACATAAATGTGACATTGTAACCACTTCAAAGCAGTGAAACAGGAACTTCCATGGTTGCTCCGCGTCGGCCCAGCTGACTCTGCAGAAGGAATAAATAATCTGTGGTACTCTCATCCATCTTTTTAAATTGCACGTTTCTGCGTTCTGTAAGTTCTTTTGGGAAAGCACTTTTGGGTCAGTGGAACCACCTCCCCCATCCCTCCTCTTCCCATAATCCCCACCCTCGTTAAAGCCACAAGGAAATTCAGCGAGCCTGTTAGGAGTGACAACAGCTCAAATTCATGTGCTCTGTGAGGCGAAACCAAGGACATGGGTCACACATGCACAGAGAGGCCTCCACCATGTGATATACGATACACAGGAACCTCAGAGATACGTATGCACAGGAAATTGAGGTCTTTCTGGATCTCTAAAATTTTCATAACTCATATGGAATCATCCCATGTTGATCATAAACATTACTCAGATATCTGTCACCTTATTTCTACAAGCAGGTCGCTCTCATTCTGCAGCTATAAACACTCAGTGAAATGACCCTTTCATTAGACTTATGTTTGTTAATCACAGTCGTTAGTCATTTTTCCCCCTAAACTGCATTAGTTTGCAATAGGGAAACAAAATGTAATGCAAAGGGGCAGTATGAGATAATAATGTACTTCTCACTATTTTTTCAAATCAATTAAGAGTGTGATGATATTCCAGTCCAATTTTGAGTTTGAAATTTAAAAAAAGAGTTATTAGGGCACACACAATTCAGCTTTACACTTTACACTTTACACTACGTTTTACACCGAGTGTTTCTGTTCAGTTGTATTTCTCTTTTTTTTCATTTTTCATGTTAAAATTGCATTACATATGCAATCCTTAAGCAGACTAAAGTCAGGTCAGATAGAATCGCATATGTCCTCAAAGGAGACTGAGTGTGTTTGATTGAATCTGGCCGTGTGTGTTTACCAAACAAAAACTGTAAAGAAAACTGTAAAAAATCTCCGCTGGTGTAGAACAGGATTATTTACCACAGAGAGCGCATCTCATCGGGAACGGCGACAAGAGCGTGCTCTGCACCTCTAATTAAGCGTGCAATTACTTGAGTTCCTTAAGGACACGTTTGAGACTAAAATAAACGGGCCCTGTCCGGATTGTCTTTGCTTTTGTCTTTTCTTTTTTTTTTTGCTGAATAAATACAATAACTGGAGACAGTTAGAACGCTGTGTTTTTCTCATTAGCATAATGGAAACAAGCAGCTCAGGGCCCTGAAATCCAGCCCGCAGCAAAAGTTTGGACCCGTCGATTCCTCTCCCCTCTGAACTTCGTGTTGACCGTTCCGTATGTAAACGATGAGTCATTCGCTCTAAACCCACTCCAGTAAAAATGAAAAAAAAAATAGTGTGAATGAAGTCAATATTCACTGTGCGCTGCTCACAGCCTGCAAACATTAGCCAGTCTTTTTAGTATCTTGTTTAATAGGGAACATCAAAAGCAACTTTTTTTTCTTTTCTTTTTTTTTTTTTTTTCCGGGAGAGTTTTCGTAAATCAAATCTTGCTGTAAGGCAAGGATGTCCGTATTTCTCAAAGCTGAGTATGGGATGCTCATCAAAATTAGTGTGTGAGGGAACAGCAAGACCCATGTGTGATGTAGCTGATTATCGGGAGGGGGCGGAGCTTCAGTGGAGGGTGGGGGGTGGAATGGGGGTTTACATGCAAAACTATGAATCTTTCTTTTGACCAGAGGAACTCTATTCTTTTATAGTGTGCTCATATCGCTACATTTTCCAAAAAGTTTTCACATTTCAAATTTCACATCTCACCATGAAAAGGGGCTGAAATGCAGGGCTGTCCTGGAGAATGGGAGATCCAGCCACCCATGTAAGGCCCACACTGGTCAGAGAGAGCGGTGCTGCGACTAAGGGATAAACTGCAGTGCACACGGCTGTCAGAAGGTGCAACAGATCCAGAGCAACATCTGCAAGATATGACTGCACTATGCATTTCACAGTGGAGAATACAGCCACAAACCAGTGGCATGAGGACATGGTCCAGTCAAATCACGCTAGTCTCTTTCAGTGCATGTGCAATTCAGTCAAACAGGCTTCACTATTTTTTTTCCCCCAGATTTTTCCCCCAATATTTCCCAACCCTCAACTCAACCAAACTTGGTGACCTCACCGCAGCACCCTCGCGCAGCTTTGGGAGGAGAAGCCGAATACGAGACTCTATTCACACTGCAGCTGCACCACTAATCGCACACTGCATGACGTTGGAGGGTGAAGCAGTCAGCGTGCCGCCACAGCCATCCAGCATGACCAGAGAGGGCGCTATGGCGATGAGACCAACAAACTTAGCTGGCTTACCCCCATCATCCCTGGGGAGGTTGGCCAATTGTTGCCTCTCCAATGGGGACCTCAGGCCATAGCTGGCAATGGTTAGTCTTACGCTAGGACATACGCTAGTCTATGGAAAAGACACATTCCAAATACATACACATGTTTGTTTCCAAAAAAAAAAAATACCCAAATAAATTTGTATTATTGCAATTCAATCAAAACATGTAAAGTCCATGTTTTGATTGAATCGCATATGCCCACTATGTGTGTTTGTTTGGTTCCCAGCCAATATATTTTTGATATGTTGAATAATATGCATACTTATCGTTCTAAGGCATGTTCATATGCACCATAATATGACACATTTCTGATCTACACATAATTAGAATACATGTTTTTGGATTTTGGACTTCATGCATTGAGAATACTTCCCACAGCCGGTTTCAGACAGCTTCATACATAAGTGATACTAATGACCGAACTGTTCAGAGAATGTACACTATAAATATCTCCCAACATGCTCCGAATCAATAAATATATACCTCTGGATATATATTAGAATATTTTGTTGATTACATTAAATGACATTGTAGGCATTTCGTAGAGACAACACGAAGACGAGGGTAAAAACACCATAGAGGACATGGCAGCCCTTATCCCAGAGTCTGCTTTTTGAACATGAACAACATGAAAAATCAACACTCACCACCCTACACACAGTGCCCTAATCAACACCCGGCATCACTTTAATCTCCCGACCCCCCCCCACCCCCATTAGCCTACCAGCGTGGGAAGATGACTCGCATGTCTGTCATGTGGTTTCACCCCCAAAGACTCGTAACCCCAGAGCCAGGCAGAGGGGGCAGCAGAAAGCCTGAGGGCTTCACACAGGAACTGGTCTGTGGCTGCGCTGTGACTCTGCAGGGCCCCAGTCATCTTCTGGAAAACCTCACCATGCAAAAACGACCCAGACCCGAGCTGTGGCGCCATGCCAGGAGCCGCTCTCTAGCGCCCCCTCACTGGTGGTGACATGGTGGTACTGCCTGCTGGTACTTCGAGGCTAGAAGTCATTGTGTTACCATCATATCTTTATTTTAGATTTTAGATTTTAGAGTCATCGTGTTAATGTTTTATAAAGCATCACAAAGCAGCTGTACAATCGATCCCTGGCCTGGAACCCCCTCAGAGCAACACTGAGCAGGAAAAACTCTCTGACTAACAGGAAGAAACCTTGAGCAGACCCCGGATCAGAGGGGGAGCCCATCTGCGTGCAGCTGGCGCAGGGCGTAACGGTTTCGACTGCAACACCTCACCAACGGGCATCCTACAAAATATATACATACTAGTGGGGGATGATGACAGTCTACTTTAACTATGTCAAACCACAAAATCCACCAGTGCCCACAGTTAGCAGGGAAAGTGTGAGACTGAGCGGAGGTGACTCACATATTTATGTGTGTCAGTACATCGACGAGTCAACGGTGGACGCTGGCAGCGGGGCAGGACGTACATCTTGCTCGCCAGTATCATGGTGCTTCCTGGTCTCCTGACCGCCGTTTATGCGTTTCGAAGGAAAGACGAGTCTGGCCCATGTCAGATCCGGGCTCATCCCCGGCCTGTTATTTGCTCTGTGGGAAAATGTGTTTTCTCTGAGAAATATGCCCCATCCACTGTGTCCAGTGAGCTCTTGTGGTTAAACTACGCCGCCTGTTCTCCCCCAAAGTTCCTTAGATCCATGATGGCATCTTGGGTGCCAGATGTCTGTAATTTTTACCTCCTCCCAAAAAATTCCTCAAAATCCCCCATCTTATACCTACACTGCAAATATTACTCTTTTTCTCATTCCACCAATCTAGTAGACATCTCTGGCAACCTTGGACAGCAAATACCCATAGAAGGGGGATGGGAGGATTGGTTTTCATGTAGTTTGTAGTTTGCGTGATTTACAAATTAGCTTGTTAGCCTATACACACCAATGCCAGTCAGCTCATTGATGAGTTCACAGTAAAGTGTTTCATATGGGGAACACATCAATGGTCAACAGCTACCACTCATGAGCTTGCCAATAAATCAAGTGAGAAGGTCAGCCTACACATCTGACTATGCAGAAGTAAACAAATAAGAGTGATTAAGCTGATGTTAGCTAAGAACGACTGACAGTGAATTGACATTCAGTTAGCATTTGGCTCACAGTTCAGTTCATGTGGTAATTTTCTTCTTTTCGTCTTCACCAACAAACTTTGGAAAGCTAAAAATAAAAAGTTAAGGACCAATGTTTTTTTTAATTCTGGCCACAGTTTTTTTTTTGTACTGTTAAGGGGGTCTGCATTCAGGACCAGTCATGCATCTCCAGAATTAGCAAAGATTAGAAATCTCATCAGACTAGCCCCTCCTCCGAGAAACCCATGAAAACATCCATCGCACGCAGATGCAACAGAAAATTAAAACTGCTAATGTCGAATTTCACACAAGCCACACAAGCGTACAGAGCAGCCAATTTTGGCCGATGTGAACGAGCGCCAACGCACCCACCGACCATTTAAACTGCCCACCCCCCCACCCCCCGGCGTAAAGGTTGGGCGCGCAGTGCTGTCCTGGTGCAGGCCAAATCTTCACGGCCACGACGCAGTGGTGTTTCTGGAAAATTCCCATCCCTGTGCAAACGGGTGCAGAGCAGGCCGTGAGGCCATGACTCAGACGCAGAGCCGTGGTTAGCGAGGAGGTGAACCAGAGACCTTTACTACCACATGACTCATTTACACTTACAGGAACATGGGGATGACTTCTGAGTCGCAGGTTCGGGGAGCTGCGTTGTGTGACTGTGGAAACGAGCAGCCTCTATGTGTGTGTGTGTGTGTGTGTATGTGTGTGTTTGTGTGTGATAGAGAGATAAAGAGAGATCGTGAGGCATATATAGAGGAGTTTCAAGAATCACTGTTTTAATCTGTGTTTGTGTGTTTCCATATGAGTCCGTGTGTGTGTGTGTTTAGATGATCTACAATAATTATTAGAATATGCATTTCTCTATATGTGTATATGTTCGTGTGTGTTTTAAAGTATTACCACGAGAATTTGATTAAGAATCACTTTGCATGAGTGTGAAAAGGTGAGCATGTGCCAGTGTGTCGGTAAGCTGCATGGAGGAAACACAATGTCTATCAATCCCTGAAGAAAAGATTTTGAGCCTTTTATTGGTTACATTAAACTTTGGGTTTAAATATATGCTTAGAATTTGTACGCCAGCATGTGTGGATGCTTGCTTGGACTGTTTGCTAAAACTGCTTTACAGACACCTCCCAAGGCAGCCTGTTTTAGTCGTATGAGCATAAAAATTCACTAAACATCAGAGACACACTGTTTCAGCGAATATGTGACATGTCCGAGTCAGCACGGTCCGTCGTGCATGCGTGTGTGTTTGCGCGGTGTGTCTGTTGTGTGCATGTTTGTGTTTGTGTGTGTGTGTGTGTGTCTGCACGCGTGCGTGTGTCTGTGGTGAGTGTTTGTGTGTTGCTATGATCACCCGGGAGATGCAAAGAAAACAAGACCACATTGATTCTCTGTTGCCATTTGAAGTTCCCTCATAGCTCAGTGAGCTGATTCAGAGCGCAGGCCGACTAATCGCTGTCATGAGTCATGAGAATAAAAACCATGGATGAGATATTTCCACATCACACGCCGTGGAGATAAGACCACAACGCCCTGATGGCGTGACCATGGAAGCATCTGAGTGACCTTTGACCTTTTGCAACCGTCCAGGTTCACATCCTTGTGGTATTTGAAAGGTGTGGTGGGACAACCAAACAGCCGAGACACGCGATTGATAGCTTGAAGAAACACCCTGAGATGTGCATCAAAAATGTCTCCAAATCTGGTAAATCAGAGCCAACACTCATACTCATAACATCAGGGACATTGTTGATGTTTTATTTTTACTTTTTACAGGAACAGCTAAGCACTCGAGAAAGCAAATAACTGCCCTCTGAGACCCAGGCCAATCGGAGATGTTTTTCATCAAACTTGTCTTGTTTGTTTAAATGTTTTCAGATCAATGGGTTAAAGATACAGTCATACGCTCCAGCACATGATTTACAGCCCAGTAAATTCAACAGAAAGCAAGCTATTAATAATTAATGACATCATAAAAAACAATAATGCTGGAGTTTCTGATGCCTGATCAACAATTCTTAGCATAC
The DNA here is from genome assembly GCA_019788955.1 of Albula glossodonta. Taxonomy (NCBI): domain Eukaryota; kingdom Metazoa; phylum Chordata; class Actinopteri; order Albuliformes; family Albulidae; genus Albula; species Albula glossodonta. The sequence goes on from JAFBMS010002856.1 coordinate 20,076, forward strand.
ATGCTAACTCTCCCTCGTGCTGAGCAGCAGTTAAAGCAGTAGGCCTTGGACGCCTCTCTGAGAGGGATAAATTACCGTGAAATGTTTATTATCCAATTAGGGTGATTTACTTGCACTTTTGAAAAACAGATCGCAGATGATATGGCTGTTTAAGGAACTTTAAAAACGTTTCACAATGCTTTCGGTGCAAACTGGCGCACACACATATACATACACACACAGATGTGCAAGGCACACACACACACACACACCGTCTCTCTCTCACATACACACACAAACACTCTCTCTCTCTCTCTCTCTCTCTCTCTCTCACACACACACACACATACACACACACCCTCTCTCTCACACACACTTGCTCTCTCTCACACACACACACAAACAAACACACATTCTGTGTCGTTTTTCCATTGCATTTCCTGTCTACCTGACCTGCCCTGTTGGTCCCCCACATTCTTCATTGCCTGGCACCCAGACAGACCACAGGGCTTCTGTTCTGTGTTCGAGGTCGGGCCCGGCCTCCAGCAGGCCCGCTAACCGCTGTCTCTGTCTGCCAAGCAGGTGCCCGCGTGAAGACCTGATTTTAGCGGTAAGTGGAGGTGAATTAGCGGTGTCTAATTTCTGGAAACATTACGTTCCAAAGTATACTCACCCACTCAACTTGCCGCCCCCACCTCCCCTACAGCGCCCATCAAACAGTATAAAACCTTATCTTTCTCATGTGCTTCTCTGTAAATTCAATGACTCACTTTATTGATAATGGCGATTCAGTGCGCTGTATTAGTATGAATCACGGATTAGGGAGCCGCGACTGCACTTTGCCAAAGTTATTTTAACAATAACTTTGTTAAAATAAAGTTATTAACTTATTTATTAACAAGTTATTAACTTAATAAGTTATCAATAAGAGCCGGAAACAATGTGAAGTTTTTTTTTGTGATGACTTTTTATTTAAATTACAACTGTGTACATAATTCTAGGAATCACCTTGCATACATGTCTGTAATATTTACAAATATTGCATGCACTTACTTTAGCTCATATTGATATACCAATTGAATTGTTTTCATCACACACCTGCCTACCTTACAGATCTCTTATGATTTCTTAAAACATATTCCAGCGCTCAATAGTTCTGGGTTCGGCCTCGTGTAACTTGGTGGTAGATCTCTCCATAATGATAACTGAATTCAGATTGGATGACCATGACCATAATGGAAGTTCTGGTGATAACCAGGACTGTACGGTGAATTGTTTTTTTGTTTTTTTTTGCGGCTGTGAGGGCCGCTAACAAGAATTCCCCTTTTCTCATTCACTCCCTGTATCTCTTTCCCTCTCTCTCTCTCTCTCTCTCTCTCTCTCTCTCTCTCTCTGTCAGCCCCTAGGATACAAAAGGTACCTAAGGTACAAAAACAAAGACAATAACACATCCACACAGCCCATTCAGAAACATGAACACATTCACCCCTTATTGAATGGACAAAAGTAAGTAACTAAAGTAACTAAAGTCAGTAAGAAAGCAAGCAAGTAAGTAAGTAAGTAAATAAATAAATAAATAAATAAATAACATGTTTCCAGGCCATAGATACATATACATTAGTTATTAGCCCATACTTAAATTATGGTAGACAGAGACATATCTCTCTCTCTCTCTTCCTCTGTCTCTCTTGCTCTTCCTCTCTCTCTCTCTCTCTCTCTCTCTCTCTCGCTCTAAACACTGTGAGCAGAGGTGAGCCACACGCACACTCTCTGCCCCTACGGAGTGCGGAGGGGGCCTGCGTTTGGCTTTTGGGGCCTGTATTTCAGGCACCTGCTGCAAGCCCTTCCGCCCTACCAAACACAAGCACCTCACCTTCGATGAGACGGAAAATATCATTTTAGCCTCGTTTACGGTAGGCACATCACATCAGACATATCTGCATATACTGAACAAAATGTTGTGTAGCAGGGTAATTTTATGGCAGTTTTTAAAGCTGTGATCGCAAAAAGCGTGCAATCTGCATATCCGAGCATACCGCATCTGTGCCTGTGTGTGTGAGGAAATGCATCATGATTAAAAACGCAAGCAGATTTTGAATTTCAAATAGAATGGCTTCATTAGAAAAAATTAAAATCTTTGACTATGCATACTTTGCATATAGTTGCTGGTTTTTTTTTTTTTTAAGTGGAGGCAGAGACTGTAAATGACTTAGTGGAGCATCTCCTCAATTTTCCACATTCTGCCAATGCCCGCCCCCTTAGCCACCAGCTATCTGTGTCTGCTGTCAACAGTGGAAAATTCAGCAGTGTGAGAGACAGAGAGAGAGAGAGGGAGGGAGAGAAACAGAGAGAGAGTGTGTGAATTTGCACAGTCTTTCACAGCCTATGATGTACACACACAGGCCAGGTAACACTATCACTTAAACCGCCGCAGGGGGCCACAGACTGGGGTTAAAGGACCCACTGCACCTGGCTGGCATGGGACCCGCTATTGTCCCTTACCTCAGCCCCGCGGCCACCAGGTGACGCGTTTCTACCCTCCACAGCTACACCCAAGCCACAAGCACAACCACCTCCTCCGGGACAGGTAAAACCTGCAGACTGTGCCGGACTTAACTCTGCTTTGTGGAGGATCATGGGATACATCACAACAGACAACTCAACTGGTGGACTGTTGTCTGTTTTGGTTACACGGAAAGCAGCTTTTATTGATACTGGAATGGTGTCATGGAAAATGTTTGCACAATTATTAATTATATTTATAGTGATAATTTGATTTTGCAGATCTATATTTTAAAATAATAGGCACATGGATAATTTTATTCATGTGTTATAGTGCTGAATGTTCAGGAGCTGCAATAAAAACAAGAATACTGGCTCTTATTTTGACATACTTTTTTTAACCTTTGTGGTTTCACCATTGGAATAAGTGTGATACCATGTTTTCACCATGAGGTTCTAGCATTAGCTGATCATTTGATCATGCAGGTTTTGTTTGAAAAAAAGTTGTTGAAAAATATCTGAAAATACATATAATGGTCAAAGTATCCTCTGTCCTAGACATCTAAACAGCATCCGCAATAAATAAATAAATAAATAAATAAATAAATAAATAAAAATAAAACGGGGCCCTGAAGCCAGTACCCTCTATGTTGTTTATAATTGGAATTTATTCACAAGAAGTAATCTTTTTTTTTTTTGAGTGGCAATCGAGCAGAAATCAAACGCATGATGTGGTTCAGAACATGCAAATCCGAAAAGGCCCAAAGGTAACGTTCTGGGATTGAGTGAATCAAAACGAAAGAGAAGCTCTGAACATTTTCTTACATCTTCTTACTGAACAGTTTCTTACTGTGGGGGAGAAGGAGTTCAAGTATTTCCCTGTGAGAAATACAGCACAGGGTGCATCTTTTTTTCATGTTTTTTTTTTTAACCCTTTACCTGTCATACTTTCTGAGGTTAATTATGGTATGTTTGGCTAGATAAACAGACACGCAAATCTCCCGGCTGAGTCATGTGTTAGTGTCATGGTGACTCTGAAGACTTTATTAGAGACTTATCGCAGATTCCATCACAAACAGGAGTCCTTCTGATTCACTGAAGTCATTGATTAGCTACACA
>JAFBMS010002857.1:0-23675 GCA_019788955.1 Albula glossodonta
ATCAGAAGCAGGTTCTCCACCTCACATACTCAGGTGAGAATTTTGGGCTGTAGTGTCAGCAGGGTTTGCACACATCCTGGATTTCCAAGATCGTCCCAGAATCACATCCTCTGCCCAAGATAATTTCTTCCTAAAATACGACAAAATGTCCTGGATTTTTGACACGTTCTAATCCAACAGCAGAGCAGTCCCCCGCCGACACCACCTGCACTTAAACCTGGGTATCCTGCATTGCCAAAATGGAGATGGCAACTCCCAGTGTCAGAATGAAACAGGTGGGCCTCTGAGAGACAGGTGAATCGTGGGTAATCTGTGGTGCTGTGTGTGAGCTCTGAATAGCCACAGTCACGTTTACGGAGCCACAAAGCTGGATTTTCCCATGTCCTGATACCACCTCAAACTGCACTGTGTGATTGTATTGAATGGCTGCTGCTGCATTGAACAGGAAGGAACAAAATGTCTGAATGTCAACAAGAAACAGGTCCAAACTTAGTACAAAAATATTTTTTTATCTTAATGTATTGATAAAAGTTTAATAGTTATAAAATGATATTTGCAGCAAAGAATTCACCACGCATGAACTTAAATAGGCTTTATTGTCGTATGGTGTTCATTGATATTGATATTTTGACATAAAATTTCATTATTTTTACTGATAAAAAAGACCTCTCCAACATAAAATGCATCTCAGTTGTATTTGAGTATTTAGTTTAGCTTTCATACCTTGCACCTGCAAACCAGCATAGAATTTAGACAAATATACATGGTATATGAGTGTTATACCATGAGGGTATAACTTACTGTATAGTTTTGGTTATGGTGCATTCATTGTTTTATGTTTTTACTATTAGCACCTACTATACATGTTTTGTACTCAGGAATTACATGTAGTTGACATTAGCATAGATCAGGTGCATTAGTGATTTATTTATGTGGTGAGCCAGGTCTGGCACTATTGCTTGTGCTAATCAGGTGAGTGCAGTCAGGTAGGTAACCCTGGGTAAGAGTGCTGGCTAAATTTCTGTAATGTTTGGTAATGCAATATGGCCCTCATTAAAAAAGCAGAATGTTGTATTACTTTTCAAAAATTGTGTGTGTGTGGAACTGGAAGTTCACTCAGAAAGACTGGATATATTCTGCAGGGCTCTTGTGGAGATTCCGTGAGGGTGGTAGCACTGGCTCAGCTAGCATGCTCATGGTGCAACAAGGCAAAGTATGTCATCAGCCGCAGTGTAAATGCGGACTGTCACACCGAACACGGTCTCCCAATCAGCCTGTCTGGGGGTGGACGTCTTTGGTGATGTCTCGGGTTCAAACCCCACGCAGGGGAACGCAGCTGTGCTCTTGCTCACCTGAATTACCTCAATAAATATGGTCTTTAAATAGTGTAAGCTGTTGTAAATCGCTCTGGATAAGGGTATCTTGTAAACACCACCATCATTACAACTATCTGCATCCAGACATACATCAAGTACTGTTTCAGTTTATAAAAATTTGCAGGATTTTCTCATCTTCCCTGTGCCTATACCTTGCTCTAAACATGACATCACTTCCTGAATTCTAGAGAAACCTCCTGCTTTGTATCACAGCATCAATCTGTAAAATGCTTTTCCAAATTCCCTTCACTCGCTCAGAGTCCCTTCACTCACTCCTGCTGTAATCTGCTTTGTCATTCACTTGAGTTAATGAGCTTTAATTCCTTACTTAGCGCTGACGTGCTTCAGAACAGAGCAGTTCGCTTGAGTCGAGACCTTCCTCGGACAGAGTACACAGTTTACAGCTGCCACACAGCTGAAACACCTGGTCTGACTAGGCAAGCTCTTGACGGAAGGGTAACCGTGCTGAGGTGTTTGAACGCAGGGCTAAAACACAAACCTGCACCCACAGCGGCCATCTTGGATAGGCTTGCGCACCCCTGGCATACAGTTTCAAAACCTTCACAATTCAAACACAGTTTATTGGCAATCAAACCTCAACCACCTTCAAGTCCTTGTGTAATAAGTGTAATTAGCATTGGTCCTGATTATTATGTTTACAGTCTGAGCCATATCAATGCAATATCAGGGGTCTGGAGGAAAAGAGTAAGGCCTAAATGAGAAAAAGTGCAAATGGAGAATAACGGAAACGGTCATTTGGTGTAGCGCAGTTTTGCTGCCTGTCAGAGAACCCCATCGCTGTGTGTGTTTCTGTGTGGAAGCCATCATTGTAAGCTCATCCTCGATCTCCGCCTGCCCCTCACTAGTCTGCTACATCCTGAGTGCATTACACAAAGCTTATGACTCTGAGATTGCAGGTTCAATTCCAAACTAGGGCACAGCTGTTGCACCCTTGAGCGAGGGACTATATCTGAATTTATTCAGTGAATACCCAGCTGTATAAATGGATAGTGTGTAAAAATGTAAGTTGATGCAGAAAGGAACAGCCGCTAAATACCTAAAATGCAACCCTAATGTGGATATTAAAGTAGTGTACATTGATGTTAGTCCTAAAAAATCACTTTTACTTGAAAGTACTTAAGTACACCAAGTCAATTACCTCTGTCAGCAGCGAGGGGGGAAACGGTTCTTATGTACTGATGGTATTGCACACTGTAATTTTCTTACTAGTAAAATTACAGCAATATAGTATATTAAAAATCGATCATGAGTTGTCACACTGTATTTGCACAATAGTTAAGTTTCACGTTTGCATAGGCATTTACATTCAGTGGCTCAGAATTTAAAGCAGCAGATGGTCACCTTTTATTGGTCTAATTCTCAGCAGTACTGAAATTCTTTCAAGGTTAAATTGAGTTGCGCACAAGTCTGTCATTCCTCCAGTCAAATCTCAGAAAAACTCATCCTATACTTTTTATTTTTTTTCTTTCTTCATGAGCTTTGTTCGGACAAGTTGTTATATTAACTCATTATTGGGCTAATGTCGACCAATAATGCTTGCGATGTGTTCCAAATTTTTTGTTGGAACATATCAGAAATGAAACGTTTTGTTTATTATTTTTTTTATATGCGTAATGTGCTTATGCATAATATGTTTTATTATTCCCAACTTTGAGAACGTAAAATCAAATCATCATGTCCTAGCTTCAATTTGCTTTTAGAATTATGGTATTTCATTCACTGGCAGCGATTGATTCATCAGCTTTTGTTTTTCGGACTGCTGTTCCTCTATTCATGTACTGAGTATTTGAGTTTCTAGTTTAAAAGAAATAATAATTACTTTGAATGAGCAAATGGGTATGCAGCTGCATGAGTACACTATGCTAAGACTTATGTCAAGATTTTACTGAACAAGCGCATACATTTGATTTTAGGGTGGAAATATTACTTACAGCTGAGGTTATTAAACGTTACTAAATGCGTAGGTTTCCTTCAGTTGCAATTTTCCCACAAGATTGAAGTTTAAAAAATGACATGATGACGGCTTCATCGGGGAAGAAAGTATTGCTCGAACTGTGTGAGGGCTGTGACGCATTGTCATTAGTCTCACCTAAGAATATAATTTGCTTAGTTAATTGTCTGTTCTAATCAAGACGTGAAGGTTTTGGTAATGGAGAACATTCCATGGTGCACGCTGGTGGAGACCGTCGGCACAGCCTTTGATCTCGTGCACTCGCCAGGAAGAGGAAGATTAAAAGGTTTGTGAAATCAAAAATAAATCTCAAATTGGTTTTTAGCAGAAACCCTTAAGTGGAAAATTAACTTTATGGAAAACATCAAAATGTACTTGCATATCTGCCCATTACTTTCGCTGTGGTCTCGCTCACGTTACCGCCAATGCCAAAATATGCTCACTGTTCCCAATTTCAGATGCTGCACGATACTCAGGAGATGATTCAAAACTGCTCGTTAGATTTTCTTTTTTCTACCAATAAAAATAAATACAAAAGGGCCTTCGCGCATACGTGTGTTTGACTAAAAATTATTACGCTTTCTCTTATGGCGACACCGTGTGGGCACAATATGTCATTGCAAATGTCCTCCCAGAGGATAAAATCCGTGCGCCGGGTCTGAATTCACTCCCGCGGGTGAGCACTGATTGGCCAATCTGAGCGCTTCAGAGGGAACCGGTGATTTTAAAGAACATTTCGAGCCTGTGGTGTTTTATCTGCCGAACAGAGTACGAAGGGAGGAAACTATAAAAAGAGAAAAGGTCGACATTGAGGATGATGGACTGGCATTTGATCACAGCTTTTGCTCCAGTTACGTCCTGATCAGAGGCCTCAAAAAAAAAAAAAAAAAATGGGAGAGGGTGGTGGAGCGTGTTAAGGGGGTTGGGGGGGGGGGGGGGGGGGGGGGGTGGCGCATATGTTTCAAATGGGGGGCAAGACCCAGAAAACACTCTGCTAACTCAAAGCTCAAAGTGGAGCGTCGAAAACCGGTAGTACCCCCCTCCGCGCCCTCGGCAGAAGCAACAAACAAACCACTCTTCCTTTTATGATTTCATATCCGTCCCATTGATTACGGTCTTGAATATGTGGCCCCTTTTGCGAAATGCCCACTCTGCAGCCGGAGAATCAGTTCATTTCAATCCAGCCTCTCGCCAGCTTCGGTCTGAAGCCCTGCCAACTGAACAGCGATGTTCCAATATTTACATTTGTATGTAAATGTAGGGCGCTATCCTATATGGCACGGGAGATGCTTGCTTGCTCCGTATGCGTTCTGACATGTCATAGCAGTGTTGAGCTGAATAATTCTTCTAATGTGTATTTTATTTTAATGTTAAAGCCCCCTTGGGCGCGGCACATCTGACGCATGCTAATTGAGCTGGTGAGGCCTCGCATCCACAGCGCCATGCAATTTGGATACACATCACAAAGCCTGGTCTATGATCCTCCGTCAATAAGAAATACAAAAAAAGTCTTTACATCATTTTTAAAAGAGGCATTACCATTGACATGGGCTGTAATATGTGACAGTCAAAGATAAAGATAAAGCTATACTTGCTTTGTGAAATGTTCACCATATACGCAATTTAACCCCTTTCATGTAAACTTTCGTATTGATGTGTATTGCCACGCTTTGTTTTAACGTATTGTGATGTTTCAACTTATTTCATGTTACAGTTCAGGTCTTCGCTGTAAAGGAGAACTTGTTGTCAGCTGGCATTCTTTGATAAATAAATTTAAGTCACTCCAAGATGAATGGGCTCTCAGTGAGACTCGGGTCATACAGGACAGACTCGCAATTGGTGTAAGGCAGAGGGTGTGCACTATCTTCTTGCTGTGTGCTGTAAAGCGTCGGGTGGTCCAGGTATCTTTCGTGACTTTAACAGATGGTCTGGCCTGTGCCACAGTCCAAGACCAACCATTGTCTGGCGGGTGACGTCGGCATGGTGTGTCAGGGCCCTCAGCTGGGCCAGAACAGGGTTTCGGTCTGAAGTTGCGGGTAATTCAACTCCTCCAGGACACTTCGGTGAGAGACCCAGTGTTAGTGCGCCCTCTACTGGAAAATTTGTGCATTCCAGAAATTTGACCGGAGAACTAAAGTTATGTTAAGCGTCAGAATAAGGTACATATTTCATGAATGGAATTGCACAAACAATAAATAAATAAAGTGCAATAAAAAAAAAAACAACAAGCATAGACAGGCAAGTATTAAATTCATCAATTAAGTAATAAATACATGATGCTTTTTGAACTGAATTTAAGTTACGGATTGGATTACTGGGCAGTGATTCAAAAGATGTTCTACAGTGTAGTTATTATACATGACATTAGATATGTACACCGTGCTTGTTTTGTTTATAAACACCAGTGTCTCTCCTGTGCATTGTTTTTTTTTTTACCACAATGGTGAATAGTAACTACAAAGGCATCCAAACTCCCTGGAGAGAATTTTCCTTTTTTCCTTTGTTAACGTGTAAAAACCGAGAGATGAAAAGGGAAATCCCGCTACGTCTCTGAAGCAGTGCACCCCTGAGTCGCCCGGCGCGGTTCTGGAGCCGATCCTCAGGCCGACGTACGTTTAAACAATGGCAAATTGCATTGTGTGTTCCTCTAAATAAAATGTGTCACAAGGCGCACAGACTCTCGCACGGTTGGTTTTTCACAGCCTGTTAACAAGCACCAACACAAAGAGAAGTGGGTATTCTTGCCACTGAAAGCCATGTTCATTGTTTGCTTGGCGGTCCAACGTTTCTCTTGAGCTCTTCCCGGGAGTTACGGAGTCCAACAAGCGTAAGCGGAGCCAATTGCCTCCCCCAGCGGAGATATTGGTGGGCTGGAGACCACTGTGAATCTCGGTAGCTTCGGTGTTCGAAATGCCAGCCGTCTGAATTCCTTATTTTTTCACACTTACCAGTCTTCCTCCAGTTATTTTATTCAAGCATTTAAGTAAGAGAGACTGACAGTCTTAACAAAGACGGATTAGTTCATCTTAGCTCTATGAATTCTTAGCACGGACGGTTTGCTATTTCTGTACGTGTGCAAGCTATGTTTTACTCTCAGTAAAGTACAATTTCCTGAGAGTGTCTAAAAACTTTTGTTTTCTTATTATAATCATTCTTTAACAGTCTGGAAAAAGATAACAAAAATATGTGCCGTTTTAATGGAACGGGTGGGGGAGTATGAGAGCTGTAGTTTAAAACTTGACAGGCAGGCATGAAAGGTGGAGGTTGTGCTTTGTTCCCTGTGCACAGAGTGCTGGGAGCAGAGTGAGCTTGCTGTATTTGAACAGGCGTTGTTTTAAAGCGGGAACAGCGTGGGGCCACCACACAGAAGTACATGAGAGGAGGAGAAGCCACTGTGCCTCTACTACTGTTTATTCACAACTGACATGGCACAATCTGAGAGCCCTGCTCAATAGCACTGAGAGCATGTCACTCACCTTGTGAGTGAAGGGGGCTTGTGGGGGGGGGTGGGTGCTGGAGTGTTAATATACTGCACCTCTAAATTAATCACAGCTATATAAATCTTCAGCTTTCCTATAATCCAGATTGGGGGTAGAAGGCCCTTCCCTTCAGCTGTAAAGCATTTTGAAACTCTTATAAAGTGCAATGCATTTGTAAAATTATTATTATTATTATTATAATTATTCTCCAGTTGTAGTTCTGCTATTTGCTTTAAGCTGTTGGAAAGTAAACTATATATCATAGAATTGCATCACTAACAATCAAAGCCTTAATCTTTTGGAGCCTTAATGTTTTATTGTAAATGATCGATGTATTCAACACTTTGAACACATTGGCTCCTGGCTGTATTGAGCAATGTTATGCATCAACATCTCTCGGTAATTAAGGCAGGGTGTGGCTGAGCCAAAGCCTATGTGTTTCTTGTGTGGGACAAGCCGTCTGTCCCTCTGACTCCTTAGGGTCAGTCCTCAGTCTTTTTGAGGACTGACCCTAATAACTGAGAGACGATGTCAGTTATCGCAGTAAAAGTGATGCATCAGCATAAAGCAGTGAATGCAGTGCATGGGCTCAGAACCACCTGTTACTGACCAATAAGCAAGCAGAGTGAGACAACAGTGCAGAATCTATAAAAACATTATTCATAAGTGATAATTATACTAGAACATGAGGAAGAGCTTCCCCCAACCCCTCCCTCTAATAGAGAGTTTTAAATGTAAAATAATTATACAATCCTGAAAGAACTTAATCACCAATGTCCTGTGTATTTCTTGGCTGACACTGTTGTTGTCTGCCACCAGAGAGCGCTCTTTTATTGATGTAAAATATTTGATGAGGAAATCTGTGGTGATGTAGTGGATGGCACAAAGGCAGAGTGTCCCCACACCTCATGTCAGTAATCCTCAGTTTTCCCATTTTTTACGTTTTAGAAAATGAACACAAAGTGTGTGCAATGCAAGTGAAAGCGGCTCAATGCTCTACGCTCTCTGTATTTATTCTATTACGATGCAATTTATATAATTTTCTACAGAATTTGATACACTTTGGTACATGAAAATTGTAACTCGAAAAAGAAGACTTGATGAAATTAAAAACCAGCTTTAATTATCAATTCATTTCTGTAATTTTCGACAGATGTGATGATCTGGCACATGACTGGTGCTCCTTTACATTTACAGCCCTGTCCCCTAAAACTGCAGGGAGTGGCAGGTACCTGTGTACTAACCCAACACAGCCCTGTAGCCCATTCTAACGGCTGTGTCAGGAAGGAGTGCAAGTTTAACCCAACACAGCCCTTTAGCCCAGTCTAACAGCTGTGTCAGGAAGGAGTGCAAGTTTAACCCAGCACAGCCCTTTAGCCCAGTCTAACGGCTGTGTCAGGAAGGAGTGCAAGTTTAACCCAACACAGGCCTGTAGTCCAGTCTAACGGCTGTGTCACGAAGGAGTGCAATTTTAACCCAGCACAGCCCTCTAGCCCAGTCTAACGGCTGTGTCAGGAAGGAGTGCAAGTTTAACCCAGCACAGCCCTGTAGCCCAGTCTAACGGCTGTGTCAGGAAGGAGTGCAAGTTTAACCCAACACAGCCCTTTAGCCCAGTCTAACAGCTGTGTCAGGAAGGAGTGCAAGTTTAACCCAGCACAGCCCTTTAGCCCAGTCTAATGGCTGTGTCAGGAAGGAGTGCAAGTTTAAGCCAACACAGGCCTGTAGCCCAGTCTAACAGCTGTGTCAGGAAGGAGTGCAAGTTTAACCCAGCACAGCCCTCTAGCCCAGTCTAACGGCTTTGCAGGAAGGAGCCCAGGCGTCTGTGTTTGTGCCATTACAACAAAAATGACTCAGCCTGCCATTACAAGCGTGCTGAAGAGAGCTCTCCACAGTATGGATTTTTACTCTCCCATATATATTACTGTAGAAAAAACAGGGACCTTTTAGCAAAAGGCTGTTTTTTCCCCATTATATATGCTCACAGCCTCTCATCTGAGTCAAGCACATAATGGCATCATAGATAAGTGCTGCTATCTGAGCCACTGTTCATGTGTGGAAGGGCACTGTCACTGGGGGGGAGAGCATTGACATGAAGCAACATGTAGGGTAGAAATCTCTTGCTGGGTCCATAGCTGCATCACCTGGACTCTGACAAACACAGGCTAAACCCAGGCTAAACATGGGCCAAACACAGGTTAACTACAGGCCAAACATAGGCTAAACACAGTCCAAACACAGGTCAGACAGGCCAAACAAAGGTTAAATGAACTCCAGATACAGGTTTTCTCTCATCCCCTCCTTCTGTGCGAATAACCAGGCTGTGGAGATAAGCAGTGTGCTAATCCCCCACCACTCTTATTAATTATTCCTCTGTAATTCCAGGGCTTTTCACACGGAGCACACATTAGCCCAATGGGATGAGATCAGAACCTGGGATGGCATCCCAGACATGGTCGTTGTCCTCTGGCCTGTCTTGTTACAGATTTCATAACCCAATAGAAATTATTTTTATGTAATTGTGTTTATTTGGTTAGGGATGGTGTACAAGAAACAGCTGTCAGAACACTGGGCAATGATGGATTGCACCAGGTTTATCTAACAGCTTCTTCATGTTCGATTTTCCTGTATTTTCTGTAGAACGGATGAGGTCAATCTGGGACAGTCTAGTGCAAGAATTCCGGGGCTTTTTCTCCACAAACAACTGGACAGATCTAGTGGTGTGTTACGTGGTGTTCAATGTGCTTCACACGCCTGTCTCTCACGTGAGACGCCAAGCTGTAATGACCACACACGTTAACGGCTGCTTCCTGGTTTTACTCAGAGAAACAGTCATCAATCGGAAGCAGAGTGCAATGGTGTAGGAATCCATTGGAGAGCTGGGAAAACAACTTTGCAAACATTAGAACTACAACACATATGTAAAATATTTAAGAACGTACATCATAGAATGTGGGGAATCAATAAATTAACTTTTAATGCCAAAATAATCATTCTTTCACTGGAGTGGGTGGCAGGGGGAGGGCATGAATGTGTCAGAATGAGTCAGACAGCCCTATGAGCGTCCTGTGGCATGAGCTTGCTGCTGATTGGCTCAAAGGCCCCTCCCAGGGGAATCATGGGAGTCCTGACCAAATTTACAGTCCTCCTCGCCCATGCGTGAGCCTTTATGAGCACCTGGAGGTCTGGAGGTCTGGAGGTCTGGAGGTCCGGAGGTCCTTGCTCCGCTCTGGAGGGAGATATCTTGCCCCCTTCCCTGTAGTCACAAAGGGGCTCACCTTCCTTCCCCTTTCTGCAGATCGTGCCCACCACATTAAAGCACCTTTAAACTCTCCACTCTTTCCCAGGGCTTTGTCTTTACCTGCCACAGGGTCCCCCCTTAGCTGCCACAGGGCCCAGCTTTACCTGACACAGGGCACAGGGTCCCCCCTTAGCTGCCACAGGGCCCAGCGTTTACCTGCCAAAAGGTCCCACCTTTACCTGCCACATGGCCCAGCGTTTACCTGCCACAGGGTCCCACCTTTACCTGCCACAGGGCCCAGCGTTTACCTGCCACAGGGTCCCACCTTTACCTGCCACAAAGGATTACAGGAAAATGGGGCTGGCTCAACGCGCTTTATTTAGCGGTGCATACAGACCTTTTCTCTGCCCTGATGAAAGCTCAGTGGAGCAGCCCGAGGATCACTGGGGGCAAACCCTCACACACATCCAAAAAAGAAAAAAATAAACCACCCCGTCACCTTGGAAATGTGAAGGACACTTTGTTTGTGATCGGCAATTTGGGGAGCTACAATAAAAGAGCATCTCTGCACGGTTATTTTACTCCACAGATTACCTGCTGTTGATGTCCAGTTTGCATTCAAATGATGAGTGTTTCAAAAGAAATGTTGGAAAATCACAGAATGATCTGATTGTAATACAACTATTAATTTCCCATTAAATTATGTTTTCTTCTTTTCTGGCCTCTTACATGGTGTGCTGAAACACACACGTGTACACACACACACACACACACACACACAAGATGTGCGAAATGCCTCAACGTAAATGTAGGGTGTACCCAAACATTCCTTCATACACATAAACACACACACACAAACACACACATCACATTCTGATAGGCCTTCAGAAGGTCTTTATGACCTACCGGTCCATATCAGGTTCAAGGGCTGTTCCACGTATCCTGACTGAAATTCCCTGCACTGCTCCCAAACGGCTGGCTCTTTTATGGGAATGCCTCGGTATTTAAGATCCATCTTATAAAGAACTGGAGCGTCTCAAAGGCCCCCAGATACCCTCAGAAGGGGGAAACTTCTAAAGGAGCTCAAATCATGACAGTCACTTCCCATAATCCCTCTGGGGCCCTGGCCGTAAACAGGTTTTATTTATTTTGGCAGGCAGGAGCTTAACAGCCATCATGTGACAGGAAGGGGTTTTAAAAGCAGCCCTGCCCCCCTACCCCACCCCCACCCCCTGTTTGGGGAGCAGCCCCCCGTCAGCCTGTTACGCCTCTGACAGGTGCTAACTCTACCCTGCTCTCGATCAATCAGCTGCAGCGAGCTCAGACTCTCAGATCTTTCTGGAGCTTTCTAAAACAGCCTCTCCATGGGCCCTAACAGTAATGACAGAGAGAACTGAGCAGATTTCCTCTCTCTTCATGGTGTTTACAGTCACCACACACAGACATCGACCTGCTCAACAATGACACAGTGTCGGTGCAGTCTTAGCTCACTGTCTCAGGGATCCTTAGCCTTAAATATTTCCAGCTGGAAAAACAGAGACGACGGGGGGCGAAAGTTTATGATACCATAACCAAAACTCTGGCCAGACAAACAGTCTGCCATTGGTAGCATTTGAAGGCATCCTGGAGGCGTCGTCATTGTTATAATCACTGCATCTGGTGGCGTATGGCATTCTGAAGTTCAGCATCTCTCTCTCTCTCTCTATTGTTCCCTTCGATAGACAGGTGGAGCCCGCCATGCCTTCTGCGCAGTCCCTCTCTTTGGCCAAAAGATGGCACTGTTTCTCTCAAGATACCAGCATCCAAGGCAGTGCCCTCTCTCTTGGTCTGAAGAAGAAAAATCTATTATGTGGTAGAAAAGCTTTAATTGAATCCATCTATCTACCTGATGTATTTATGTCTGTCTCTTTGGTAACTTCTTTCTCTGAAGACAGATGCGGTTGATATAGACGTGGCGAGTCAAAACAGTCCTTCCTGAAAAGGATTTGAGTGATGGGATCATTAAGGGTAGGTTTTAATTTTAGTTCTCTGTCATGCTTTTATCCAAATTAAAATACCCATAAAGTAACAGTTTAGAGCCGGGGTGTCAGGTGGTAAGCTAAAATAGATTTTTGTCTTTCTTTGATTTCAATGACTCGGAAGAAGAGTGGCATTGACAGTTCCTGTATAATTTTCATTTTCTGGCTGGAGAAGAAACAGAAAGAATAAAAGGCACACAGAAGGTATCTGTATCTGCATTCTCTGTCAGCTGGATCTACTGTCCTCCTCCTCCTTCCTCCTCCCCTCTTCACCACCTTTCTCTAAACTTTCATCTTCTGTTGTCTGAGGACAGGGAGAAAACCACCTCATCCCTATGCACAGATATGTGTAATTATTCTACCACCATGCCACTGTTTTTAACCCTTAGTGTGTGGGTATACCAAGTTATACCAACACACCATTGGTCTTTTTACTCCTGGTGTGCAGGTTTGCTTGGATATCACAATAACATGCCATTAGCCGATTAGCTCTGCATTTTTATTGCACTGATTGTGTCACAGAGAATTATTTCCTCGCTTATTTTATGTATTTCAATATAAACTGTTCTAGTATTATTTTTCTAGTATCTATTTTTAGATATTTGTCAAGTCATGCACCCTCTTATAATTGCATTTCCAGCCACGTTTCTGTCTCCAGTTTCAACAGTGTGTACTAAGTAAATTCATTTGTAGTTTGTATTGAACTTGTATTGTACTTGTCATGTTATTCATAGCTTTGGCCAGTGTTTGCTCTTGGTGGAAAATGAGGTAAATTGTAACATCCTCTACTCTGCTTTATTCTGCTCTGATCTACTGTGGTCTTATTGTCTGCCCCCACCCACCCTTCCCAGCTCTACCTTATTATACTATACTTTACGCAGATTTACCTGTAGTTTGTATACTACCTGTCTGTTGATTATATTGTTATTATTTAGTCACTTGCATTTCCCCCTGGGGAATAATGAAGTAAAGTGTACTCTACTATACTCTGTACACTGTGTTCTACTCTGCTTTAACAACATATATGTATATTTTCACTGCGAAAGCCTGACACAGCAGTGGTTTATGACTCTTTTATATTTGAACTTTGGAGGACCTTCAGTGGTGACAGCCAACAAACTCACCAATGCCCTCCTCACCCCCCCCCCTTTTTTTTTGCTCTCTCTCTCTCTCTCACTCTCTCTCTCTCTCTCTCTCTCGCTCAGGGCCAGTTCAGAGCTTGGTACCCCACACTGAAGAGCACTGATCAGTACGAGACTGTGTGTTTATGTCACCCCTTCCCATCTGCCAAATCCAGCCCTTTACTCACCATTGAGGAGGTTATTTGTTACCTTTTGTTCTGCACCGTACGTCCTCGATGCTGATAAGAGCATTACGTAACACTTAAAGTGTAAGACAGACATGTTTGTGAAGATCATATCGGTGGAGTGCTTTGGGGAACTGGTCCCAGGACTTTTTAGGGGGAGCGTTTCTCTGGGTCTGCAGAGCGAAGCTGCTGTCAGATGACCTCACAGCAGGACATGGAGCTGTCTGCCAGCTGTCTGCCTGGGTGCTTCACAGGGCTCACACAGGGGGGTGACAGCTGCACCCCCTGACAAAAATGAGAGGAATCACAGTCATATTTAACAGGTAGCCCTGACAGGGTGACTTGCATCATAAATGTTTTGCATATTATCTGTGTGAATGGCACAACGATTTATTAGTTTAATAATGTCAGTATCTGCAATATTGACTTTTAGCAGACAACCGTATCCAGAATGACCTGCAAGGCTTACATTTGTTAACACACTGTCAGTTTATACCGCTGAGTATTAACGAAGCATGTTATGATGAGCTACTTAAAAAATCTTCAGGACTTGGTCACGCTTAGTGAATTTAAAACTGTTGGTAAGAGTTTGGAAACAGAGTCTATTGGGAATTGCAAATGTTTGTTAGCTGGAAATTGATTGCCTTTGCTCTTCGTTGTCTTCTGCACTTATCCTTGTTCTTTTTGCGTATTTTTATACTTGTGTTGTATTGTTTTGTCTGAAACTTGATGTGCTACTTTTCTTGGCCAGGTCTCTCTTGTAAAAGAGATTTTAGTCTCAATGGGAAAAACCTGGTGAAATAAAGGTTAAATAAAAACCCTGTTCACGGTTTGGTTTTTATGATTATATCAAATGGAGGTCAGTCCAGCTGAACTCAGACTCAACCCCTTCTAGTTTCTCATCCATTTCCTTACTATATAGCTGCAACTACACTGCTCTCTGACCCACGGTCCTCACTAACCCAGCACCATATCACACTGCTCTCTGACCCACGGTCCTCGCTAACCCAGCACCATATCACACTGCTTCCTGACCCACGGTCCTCGCTAACCCAGCACCATATCACACTGCTCTCTGACCCACGGTCCTCGCTAACCCAGCACCATATCACACTGCTCCTTGACTCACTGCCCTTTCTAACCCAGCACCATATCACACTGCTCCCTGACCCACGGTCCCCTCTAACCCAGCACCATATCACACTGCTCCCTGACTCACTGCCCTTTCTAACCCAGCACCATATCACACTGCTCTCTGACCCACGGTCCTCTCTAACCCAGCACCATATCACACTGCTTCCTGACCCACGGTCCTCGCTAACGCAGCACCATATCACACTGCTCTCTGACCCACGGTCCTCGCTAACCCAGCACCATATCACACTGCTCCTTGACTCACTGCCCTTTCTAACCCAGCACCATATCACACTGCTCCCTGACCCACGGTCCCCTCTAACCCAGCACCATATCACACTGCTCCCTGACTCACTGCCCTTTCTAACCCAGCACCATATCACACTGCTCCCTGACCCACGGTCCCCTCTAACCCAGCACCATATCACACTGCTCTCTGACCCACTGCCCTCTCTAACCCAGCACCATATCACACTGCTCTCTGACCCACTGCCCTCTCTAACCCAGCACCATATCACACTGCTCTCTGACCCACTGCCCTTTCTAACCCAGCACATTCAGGAATACCACTCTGCTCCCTTGTGTGCCGCTCATTGTGGTCAGCTGTCAGCAAGGATCTAATGTTTCTGTACCTCTGATCCTTTCTGAGATCAGGAAGCGTTTGTGTGTGTGTGTGTGTGTGTGTGTATCCATGTGTGTGTGTGTGTGTGTGTGTGTATATATATATATTCTGGGGGCCCAAAAGTATCACTGCAGGCACACAGGTCTGTGTAGCGCAGTCCAGTATCTGATGAGGAGATATAAATAGACACAGACCTATCTCAGCACACCCACAGTAGAGAGGCCATCTTGGCCATCAAGTGGATGCTTTAGGTTTACTCCACCAGCATAAAGACTGGCTGAGAGACCTGCATTATCAGGATCACAAAGTGGAAAACACCTGCTGGACGAGTTGTGCAAAGCACAAGGCCTTTGGCTGGCCTACCCTCTAATATAGCTACTTACTGCCACTGGTTGTACTCAGCTATGCAGCTCTCATTCCATACAATGTGTGTGTATGTGTGTGTGCATACGTGTGTGTGTTCATGTGCCTGTGTGTGTGTGTGCGTGTGTGTGTGTGTGTCAGGTGATTAAGGCTTTCTGCTTATTTCAAGGCAGTCCTTCAAGATGAAACAACTGAGTTTCACCAAGTCCTGATATTTCCCCAGAGACCGGCTGTCTAAACGCTGGAAGCAGCATCACGCAGGCAGCTGTGATATTTCCACACGTCCATCAGCGGCAGCGTAAGAGGCAGCGCTAACTTCTGTGCCATTATATTTGGAAGAAAAGTTTCCGTGCGGTTAAAGGACAGCAGTGGGAGCCCCACACTTTTAGTTCAGTTCAGTCTCACGGCAGCTTTCATGTGTCATGTTTACCGCTCTCTGATCAGCAATCCGGGAACCTCTTATATTTTATTTTTACCCCAAGCAACTTTTTTTTCAAAAGCAGCTAAAAAAACCGGCACGATTTGTTCCTTTTTGTTAAACGCGTCTGAACACTGACGCTTCTCAACGACGGCCCTGATGTAAAGACTGTGCTGCCCTGATGTTCATAATGGAGCAGAAAAATATATGAAGATAACTACAATAACAACTGCAATGATGACTGTAACAACTGCAATGACGACAGTAACAACTGCAATGATGACTGTAACAGCTGCAATGATGACTGTAACAACTGCAATGATGACTGTAACAGCTGCACTGATGACTGTAACAACTGCAATGACGACTGTACCAGCTGCAATGATGACTGTAACAGCTGCAATGATGACTGTAACAGCTGCAATGACAAATATGATGAGAACTTTAACAACAGCTACAATACAGTAACAATACATTTTTGTCCTGCAGCAATAATGTTTACATAAATATTACAATCATCATGTCTATGTCATCTCATTGATATCTGGAAATAATCATAGGCCTATTATTAACTCATTACCACTAGATCCAGAAAAATAAAAAAGTATGCCAAAGATTTAATACTCCTCTGTGTAGGAGAAACAACTCATGGGATGGGTCAAACTGAAACTGAGTGACAAAGTACATGTACTGTAAAAATAAACAATTAATAAACAATATAGAATACAGTAAAATAATTTCCACATCTACCAATATAAACCAATAAAGAAATAGTTTGTACATACAGAAATTATATCTATTCTCCCTCAGCATCCTGTCTCTGGTCAGAGATTCTTATCAATAATGTTATCCCTAGCCAGGCAGTGGGGTAAAACCCTTGTATGCTGTATCCACCCCTGGCAAGCCTCAACCGTAACATCTAAACAAGCCTCCACCATGGCTTGGAGGAGGTGAGCATGGATGGACCAGCACACTCTGTGCCTGCAAAACCAGTACAACCTCTGCTTCTGCAGAACCAGCACACCCTGTGTCTCTGAACCAGTACGCTCTCTGCCTCTGTAGAACCAGCACACCCTGTGTCTCTGAACCAGTACACTCTCTGCCTCTGTAGAACCAGCACACCCTGTGTCTCTGAACCAGTACACTCTCTGCCTCTGTAGAACCAGCACACCCTTTGTCTCTGGACCAGTACACTCTCTGCCTCTGTAGAACCAGCACACCCTGTGTCTCTGGACCAGTTCGCTCTCTGCCTCTGTAGAACCGGGACTGTGAACCACGGCAGTGGAGAAGCGCCATATAAACTCAAAATCGAACACATGAGAGAAACTGGGAAGTGGCATAACGTATCTAAGGCCAGCAGGTGCTTCCCTTCATTCTCCCTGAGGCAGTTGTAGCACAGTGGGTGCGTGTGTGTGAATAGGGTTGAGCTTTTTCAAAATTTGGAGAAAAAGAGAGGAAGATGTTTAAAAAAATCATATCCAGGGGAGTGGCGCGATGCATCCGTCTGACTCAAAAACTGCTGCGCCAGCCATACAGCACCATGTGACCCACAGTGTTATCGGCACAGCACAACCCGCCTGATACAGTAAGAGCCTGCAACTCCACCCCCACCCCCAGCCCCAACCTCAACCTCTGATTCCGCACAAGCCTAAACTGCAGACCCCTCTCCCCCGTCAGTGCCTCTCCTCCGAGACACCACCCCACCACACCTCCCCAAAACACACATGCCCCCCCCCCATCCTGACAACTCCTTTCCAAGGCTGTGAGTCCTGGAGGAGTCATGATCTATAGGGGGGGATCTATTCTGTCACCTTTGGCACTTGGGACTTTACCCATCTCTAGGGTTATCTTTGTGCTTTTTGTACCATTCATATGCACTTTTCCTTGTAACAAATAAATGCCTTTAATGTAATGTGAATTCTGAACAAACGGAAGCACCTGGAGTTTGGCGTGGTGTGTGGTGGGGTGAGGTGTGGAGCCAGGAGCCTTGTGAAGCTTGTGCTGGGGGACCTGGGCAAAAGAGCTGCCTACCGCTGAATTATGGATGGGTCCATTAGCAGGAAGGAACCGCCCTTCCCCCAAAACTCTCAACAACGCCTGGACCTCACAGCATCCACCTGCTCTTTCCTGCTTGCATTTGATATGTTCAATTTTATTGAGCTTATTCCTGTTTTTTTCTTGTCATTGTATTGTCTCATTTTGTTTGTTTTCTTTTGCTTTTTGTCTTGTTCTGTTTGATATTGCTCCGTTTCATGTAGTTTTGCTCTATTTTGCTTCGTTTTTGTATTTTTTGCGTTGTTCTGTATCGCTCTTTCCATTTTAAGATTTGTTTTGTTCTATTCTGTCCTGCTGTTTTTATCTGTTCTATATTCTGCTGTTTTGCTTAATTCTGTTGCTGTTTTGATCTGTTCCATTTGGTTTTGTTTGCATGGCACAGCGAGTGAGCAGAAACACAGGAGTGACACTTTGTTCCTCTCAGCTGAAACAGAGCACAGTGTGACAGCTTCCTCCAGACGTTCTGCGAAAACCCGCGAGCCAATCAGGCGGAGAAGAGAGAAATGGAAGGGGGGAATTGGAGATGGGGGTAGTGGGGTGTAAACGATTTTGTGAAGAGGCACAAATTGCGCCATTTTTGGCTTGTGTTAGTCATCCATTTTTTTTATCCTTTTTAAAATTTTTATTCAAGATGGTCATCCAAACAATAATACAGAAAACATCTTGTTTTTCCCATGAAAATAATGTCCCATGAGATGTGATTTAGGTGTGCTGGCACAGGCAGTGTGGGGTCAAGAGTGTAGTCAGTGGGAGGCACTATGGGATGGTGCGGCAGTCACAGGGGCATTGTAAATTATTCAAGATATTTTTTATTTTCCTGACAATTTTTTTAGGGATTCAGATGTGAAGTACCGTGATAAAAAATGCAACAGAAAAAAAAAAATATTCAGCACAAAATGTTCCAAAATGCCAGTCATACAGTATCTACAGTATTTATCCTACAAAAAGAACAGAAGGTTCTGGCCAATTAAATGTGGTGACACATTCCTTTTGCTTAAAACTCATTCTGTGATTAAAACGTTCAAATGACTCATAAGGCCTGGATACAGTTTGATTGTTTTGCTTTGGAGGCTAATCCTTCACAGCAGTTTAGCAATCAAACACTTTTAAGGACAGCATGTAGGAGTAATAGCATAGTTTATTTCTAATCTACTGTGTTGGGTCACAGTGAAATGGATCTGGCACATATCCACCTTTATAACATGTCTACTCCTTTCTCCCTATACCTTTTCCCTTCATCTATCCCTCTTCCCCCCTCCATTCATCCCTCTGTTTCCCCCCATGCTTTCCATCCTTTTCTTCTCTCCCTCTCTCCTCTTCCCCTACCCTTCATCAGATATCCTGTCCTCCCATGCTCCCTGAAGAGGCCTGCTGAAGTGGCTGGTCATCTCAAGTCCAAAGTCTTGCTTTGTCTGAGGTGGACACTCACTGAAAAGTCTCATACAGGGACACACTGACCACTAATCTACCTATTAATAGTGAACATTAGCTCATATTTAGAATTTCTAAAGCTTACTGAGTACATCTTTATCTAAGCTTGCGCACTTTATCCCTCTCCTGCTTCACTTTCTCACTGT
This sequence comes from Albula glossodonta, assembly GCA_019788955.1. Lineage (NCBI taxonomy): Eukaryota > Metazoa > Chordata > Actinopteri > Albuliformes > Albulidae > Albula > Albula glossodonta. Next base: position 19,559 of record JAFBMS010002857.1, read on the forward strand.
CTCTATCCCTCCCTCTCTCTCCCATGCTCCTTACTGGCTGACTCTCTCCGTCCCGGCTTCAGCTCTAGTGGCTGGTTTCCAGGGTGACATGTATAAATGACAGGATGTCCGGTTCCAGAGGATCCAGTGTGCAGCCATTACATAACCCGGTTTTTCTGGTCTGTTTGGATCATGTCATGGGTTTAGAGCTGACCTCGGTCTTTCTCTTTAATAGCAATGCTGGAAGCGTTGCATTATCAGGGATCTGCACACAAGGGGTGCTAATGGAGGACAGAAAGCCTCGTGAGTTTGTGCTCACTGTGGCTGCACACAAACAAACAGGAACATTATGGCACATTCTGCTCCCCAAGGAGCAAATATTTTCATTATTATCTCAAATTATCTCATATCTGTGGTAATGATTATTAACTGCACTGTTCTGTACCCTTCCCCTGCAGGGACTATGATTAATCCTGTAATGGATGCGCTGCACGGTTCCTCCCTATACGGAAGCAGGTATAGGCCTTTGGGGACAGTGTGGTACTTACTTATGAAGAGAGTGCGTTTCTCACAGCAGGTACAAACCCCCAGGTCTGTCACAGACACAGCCCCCAGCCATAACCACTCGCCAGGCCAAAGACAGAGGGCGGAGCACTCCGTCATGAGTAATTAGGAAAATGACAATCTGTGGATTTTTGCTGAGTGTTAGTAGGCCATTACTCTGCAGCGGAGCAGCTGTGTGGGGTGATTAAAGCAGACTGTGCTGGCTCAGTTCCTCTGGTGCATGAGGTAGAGGAGCTCACTGTAGGGAGGGCCGTGGCGCTCTCCAACCCAGCGAGAGGCTACCAGGGGGCCCGACGACTAACAACGTGTGGGCCGGAGGGCAACAGGGAAGTGTGGAGCTGGAGTGAAATCAGAGAGGAGTGGATTAACCTGGTATTAATGTTTTCACATTTAAAAAAGGGTGTTAAACAATCACTAAGAAATAACAACATTGACATATCAGTGAAAACATGGGTCCATTTTCAGATTTTCTCCCAGAACAATGTCCCACAAGCTCTAACATACATTCTTGCTAAATTACAGTTGTGACATAACTAATCTGTTCATGAAGTTACTGAGTATATCAGGGTGCATTCATTTCCCCACCAGCTACAACACCCAGCTCATCACGCTGCTTACGTTTGTGAGTACTTCTGCAAGTATAATCAGGGCCTTCCATCGTTAGGCCTTCGCTGTTTCTAACTCAGCTCCAAAAGGCACAGCAGCATGCTAACAATGTTGTTTGTGGATCTGATGTTCATGCAGGCAATGGCTTTGCCAATTTTGCATGCATTGGCCATTATACTGAAAATGAGAAATGGTACTGTGGTGCCGGGAGGGGTGGAGGGAGGAACAAGCTCCTCAGCTCCTCCCATTGTACTGCTGTCAGTCTCCTGGTTCCCTCTCTCAGCCTGGAGAGCTAACCGGAGCTGCAACAGCAGTGGCCTCACTAACAGGCAGGCTCACCTGCAAGCAATTTCTAATCAACTCAGCTGTGAGCACTTGCCTTCAATTAGGCCTTCTATTTAAGCACAGCCTTATAGGCTAAAGGGAGAATTTTTGGGTTGCATGACACATCAGTGGGGTAAAACTAACCTGTCTCCACACAAGTTCCCTATCAGTGGGTAAACAATCCAGCGCTTTGTGAATTCTGCTTCAGAATGATAGGAAGAGCAATGATCGAAGGATCGAAAAGCAATGCCGCTATGAACGCTTGGCCGCCACAAGCTGGTGGTAACATTTCTGACACCTCCTGCTTGAAACCCAGAAAGCAAGAAGGATCGTGAGTATTCTCGTATTCATACTGAAAATCAAGATCAAGTGGGCTTTTGCCCTTCTGCTCCACAGGAGATTTCTGTCTTCCCTGAGCCAACCCTAGGACCCACCTTGACCCTGTATTTGTATGTTTATTCTTTGTTTGGTGTTTTTTTTTTCCCTTGAAAGGGGGTTGAATGAAAGACCATTGGCCAGGTTTTGTTGAATTTTTGTCTGTCTTCCTCCCACTCACCACCTGGCTCAGTGGCCACACCTATCACCGCACCACAGTGCAATTTCATTTCTGGTGTACTATCGCTTTAACATGTCTGCCCATAAACACTCCGTACAGTGATGCGTTTAGGAGACGCTGTCATCCATTGTGACTCATGAGCTCGTATAACAAGGCAAGAAACAGCACTAGACCTACAAAATCCAATTAAGTCACAGATGAATCTGCAAATCTGACTCAAGCGTAGAGACGAGCATAAGAGCAAGTGAAAGGCGCGAGAGCACGAACGCATGACAGAGCAGAACATTTTCTGAAACCTGCAATTACACTTAGATTTGGATCACAGCGTAGTTGGAAATTTTACCCTTTCAAAAGTTATTTCTACCTCAATTATTAACTAATCATCCATCCACAGTCCATAAATGATTTTGTTCTATCTGTTTCATTATGTGGAGGATGTCATAAGGTTTAAGCTGAAAAACAAAACAAACCAAGATAAAAAAAACCCTAAATTCTGGAGGGGGTTCATTTTGACCCCAACATGAAAGGAGGGTTCAGTAGAAACAGCAACCAAGGAAGGAGAGCCAACGATAGAGCTCAACATATTGATATCTCCCACCTTTCGCACCAGTCAACTAAGAAGAAATACTTTTAGAAGGATGAAGATTGTAACGTTTGAGACACTGGCCATTTCTCATGTTGTCTTAAGTATCCGCTTAGAGTCAGTGTTGTGTGTCTGTTTCCTTAGTTCTTTATATAAAAATCTTTGTGACAGACTAATGAAATTTTAAACACTCATGACCGGCGGCAGGGGAAAGCAGCTGGAATATAACCTCCCTGCTACAGAAGTGAACTTGCGGCTGTTCCTTTTAGTTTTATTCGCATATTTGTTATTTTTTAATTTCTTGCTCTGTGTCTGCCTAAGCTAGAACAGGAAAAGGCCATGAATTGCAATTAAAAGCAGAGTGACCTGTATGTGTGTGTGTGTGTGTGTGTTTTGTCTATGTGTGTCTATGTGTGTCTGTGTGTGTGTGTGTGAGACTTTGCTGTGTAAGGGATCATTAAAGATGGATTAGACAGTGCAATCCCATTTCCTTCCCATCATGGCTGATAGAGCTGGCAGGAACCTCCTCAGATGAATGAGCTGCTGCAGTCGCCGGCTCCCTCGCCACGATTTATGGCTGTCCCCATTACCGTGACGGCGAACCGGCCAGGCCCAGTCTGAGCCACATGCTGCCGGTCAGAACTGGGGGCTCCCTGTGACATGGGTGTATAAGGGGTCGGACACCAGGCTCAGAGTTTGGGACTGGGCTTCCCCTATGAAGGTCTACCTGTGACAGCAGGTGAATACAAGTGCCAGTTAGTTGGATTAATTCATTAAGCTGAGATTATGTAGAATAGATACACTCAAATAAACTCCCATTGCTTTCAAGCTTAAGGGCAGCAGTTTTGCTGGTTTTCTTTTTTTATCTGATTATTGATTGATTAATGTAACTGATTGGTGCTTTGTCTCAGCTGGGCTCCCATGCTCCCAGTCCCTGATTGGAGGGGAGGAATGGAGTCCATCAGCACTACTTGCCCAATTGGTCATATTTCATGAGCACTGCTATAGACCTATAGAAGTGTTACCAAAAAGCCCTTATAAAACAAATTGTTTTAGAGAATATCCAGATGTTAAAAACAGGTAATCTTGTGAAAGTTGTTTTATATAAGAGCATTGGCTGAATGCCAAAATATGAATTAATTTCTCATAACTGAGCTGCTGGCCTGGATAACACATCGTAATCACACACATAAACCCTGTGTGAGAGTACACTGACCTACCCAGCTGCTCTGCCCCCTGTGTGTGTGTGTGTGCGCGCGCACATGTGCGTGTGTGTGCATCTGTGTGTGAGTGCATGCTGCTAACTAATATGGATACCTAACTATGATATAGAGGTGTCCTTTACATTTAACCTATATTACTGTTCATTGTTCACAGTGATGCGTACAATGCAAGAGCTGCAATAGTCATGCTTGTAATCCCTAGTAACAGAATTTTTTTTACTAATCAATCAGGAAACTCAAACTTCTTGGGAACACATAATTCTGGTCAATGTAGTTAAGATA
>JAFBMS010002858.1:0-23663 GCA_019788955.1 Albula glossodonta
CCAACAAATGCATCAGTCCTAATTGGTTCGAGCAGCAATTTAGATGAGAAACCTAAACTTTGTGACCTTGCCTCCCCCTCTTCTGCCTCAGTTCAAGTCCTGAGCTTCTGTTTTAGAGATGAGACTCATGAGGGAGAGATCAGGGGTTCCACTAATTTATCTTTATTCCATTTAAGCCTCAGAGCACTTGACAACCACCCAGAGGTCACTGCGATGCAAGCATTGTTTTACTTGGATCTGACATATCAGTTCAGTCCATGTGTGAGGAAAAGCAAAGAGTGAAAGAGAAGCAGTAAAAGGAAGACAAGAGATGTAGTGAGAGGCAGAGCAACAGAGAGAGTGAAAGAGAGAAAAATAGAAGCAACGAAGACACACAAACCCTAAAGAGAGAGTGATTTATAAACTTGTTGAGGTTGATCCAAACCGGTCATGACATTCTCTTAATAACTTTGCCAAGCGGTCCCCCAGTGCCTTTGATTGGAGGTATCTGCTGCATGTTACTGCCCTGCCTGTTATCAGTGTTTTACAAATCACAGCCACACACACAAACACACACACACGCTCAAGGAATTATATGAGGATCCACACAGAGACACACATGCACACACACACACACATACACACATACACAAATACACACCTGCTATTTTTACACATATACATATACACACAATACACATACACACACACTGGAGATTGAAATAAATTCAAATAAAATAAACAGCTCTACCTAAAAACACAGAATTTGGAAAGCTCTGCAGAGCATGAGGAATGGAGCAGAGAGAACAGCGACAGCAAAAGAAAGATGAACAGAGAAGGAGCAGGGAGGTTAAACTGGGTGAGGGAGGGAGGGAGAAGAATGACGGGACTCACCTTTGCTCATAGAGTGCAGGAGGAAGGACAGGAGCAGCTTGGTCACCATCATTCTGCTACCAGCGCTAATGCCCCACTTCATCACCACGACCTGGTCCACACTCCTGGTGGCACACAGAGAAAATCATTCAACCCTGACCAAACACATACAGACATTCCAGTCAAAATTCACCCACACCATATGAGGAAAACACTGCCTCACCCCACATAGAGTTCAACATGACCCCAGACATACAGAATCACATAGTCATTTCTACATTTAAAGCCCTGCACTGACAAACAGTCAAAAACATAGTCAACCCATGTCCATTCAACACCAACAGGAACAGAATTAACTCTGACCTTCACACAAAGAGAGACTTAACCATGTTGATTTTGTAGTGTGAAAGAGTTAACTGAGTATCTTTCATAGTTTGGAGTTGTTCCAGTACAATACACCTCCTACCAATATTATATTCCCAGAATCTCCACTAAACTATAGCTGCAGCAACGCAGACAGAATCTCGCTGAAGTGTCCCTCGCTTATAACCACAAGGAATCTACAATATAGTCTCACTCCAGAATTAATTCTGGAGGATTCTCTACTCTAACCTCTGTCCTACATAAAATAGAACCCTATTAATTATTAGCAGAGAAAGCTAAGTGTGTATACACTGTTTATAAGAGTGTTCTGTTGCTCTGTGTATTGCTGGGAATGTCTAGAGGTTTAGGAGTTTAACAGCTAATTTACACACTCTTTAATTCTTGTAATCAAGACGTTGCACTGTTAATTGTCTCATGAAATTCTCTGCCTGAAAAAAAAACTCACAATGATATTTACAGAAAGCTCTTGCCTGCCAAAGCTTCATTAAGTCAACTGTAAGGTCGAAATTAATGATGCATAATGATACTTATTACAACGGCTGCGTAATTAAACTAATTACCGTTTCCGTTGCTTTGATTGTTTGTTTACTGGTATTTAGTGTTAATGTCACTGAGCTAGAAGGCCAATGGAGACCAAAAAATCTAAGGCCTGCTCTATACTTGTTCTCCAGTGGGGACCAACTGTTCCAAAGGCTTCTCCTCCCTCCTCCTCTCTTCCACTCCTCCCCACACCCCAAACCAATCACTGCCTCCCCCATGCTTTGCAAATCTAATTTATTCAGAAACATGGAGAAATTTTCCTCACACAACAAAAATTAAAACAAGTTTATGGCAAGTCTCTGCTTCTGCCAAATTTAGCCCTGTCACTCTGATTAGCAGATTGAACACTTGACACTTTATACAGTGGTTTCCTCCTGAGTCTCATTTTTTCCCAGCATCTCCAGGAGTGGAGTAATGAACAGCAGCCTGAACTGAACAGGCCTGAGTTTCTTTGTGACTTCCTGGATAATTTTACACATTCTTCGGAAAGAAATTTAGGCAAACCATTTCTGGCTAAATCGAATAGTCTTCCCGACTTTGTACATTTGGACTATATGGCAACAGCTGTGCTTTAGAGGAACCTCGGATCGTTATAAATCACTTCATCACCTTTTCCAAACTGATCAGGGATGAATAGAATCTTTTTTTACTGGAGATTCCTCGGGAAGTTCCTGAAATATGGCATGATGTGCGTGTGAACCTCTGTGCTGCCAATATCATGTCATATTGTTTACCGAGGCACTCACAAACCTGATTCTAATTGTCCCTTCAAATGGGTTGAGTTACTTTGGAAGCGATTTTTCACACATGAAGATAGCATGCTTGATTACCCTGCACACAAAACAAGTGAAATAAACACCCAACCTTTTTTATCTATAGCCCCTTTACAGTCGTTCCTATACTCATCCCATGACTTGACACAACTGCTATCACCCTACAATATCATCCCCATATGTGTAACAGACACATCTTTTTCCAGGACAGACAGCCTCATCACACCACTTTGTAACCAACAACAAACACTTACAAATCAGCCAAGTGGGCACACATTCGTGTTGACAATAGTTGCCAGGCAACAGAGGCACAGCCCTGTGAATGGGTGTGTACGCTCACGTTGGGCAAGAAAGGGCACACTTATGTTAGGCTGAGACAGAACAGACAAATGATAGCCCTTCTCAGAATTCAGATGCTTCATAATTCATGACTTGCATGCCAGGTTACTGTAGCTGGACTGCTGTTGTAGGAGTACGCAGACACTGTAAGTATTATCTATCTGTTTGTTCTTGTGTTTTAGAACTACATCCTAACTGAGAAAAAAAAAAAACTGCATGGGTATGGGGACTGGAACACAGACAAACAGCATAAATACATATAGCCACAACATGATAAAATAAACACCCTTCACAAACCCTTTGGATCACCACTCAATTCTGGAATGAACAGGAAGATTACTTGAAAAACCCAATTTATTTGAGAAAAAGAATGAATTGAGATGAAAAGGATGAGATTAAAAGGACATCATTCTTTACACAAGGATGTAGTGTGAGTGCAGTTCAGTTAGAGTATAAGAAATCAGCAGTGTTGTTAAAGCTGCCCTCTGCCATTACATGACAGTGGATTATAGATTTCTTCTTTAGTTTTCCATAAAGAAATAATTTATTTTTCAACGCCCATTGTTCCCATGCCTCCTCAATTCACTGACAAAATACTCAACTATCCAACACAGTTATATACATTGTGTAAATGAATGGTGTCAGATGATCTGTATCAGTGGGACATCTCAGCCTGACTATCCACAGATGAATTTCATTTGAGGGCTTTCAAATGGTGTGACCCCACCATATGTGACACCAAAGAACCTAACTATGCCATGGAGGAACACCCAGCAATTTTCAAAGGGACTCTGGAAACACTGAGCGACTCTTTGTTGCATCAGAAGAAGAAATACTGCAGAGATAATTTTTTCAAAAAACTAAATTATATGTACCATACTCCATAAACAATAACCACTTCTGGTTATTTGTATTACATTTGAAAAAAAAAATTACATGCAATAAAAAGAAAGGTATACCAATATGAATTCAGTGTAGGCTTTTCCTCAGAGCAATACTAACAATTGCAATTAGTAGGGATAGGGTTGGGGTGCACTGAAAGCTTATTTATATGTCCTAAGCCAACTAAATCAGAGACAATGATTTGAAACAATGTAGCTCAAAATGGAAACGCAACTAGTTCATATGATGTAGACTAGATGACAGAAGTTTGGCTTTGTATTATAGTGAGGTTTTTTTTTTCGTCAGTGGTAGTAAATACGATCTGAACACAGTAAAAAAATAGAATTTGCAACAACACCTCAAAAAAATAACAAATATGCAATTAAGTGCATGTGGAGCACAGCTGGGCTTCATTCCATTGATTATAACTATACAAAATGTGGGTACAAAATATGGGTTCCTCACAATAGAATACAAACAAGTGAAGCTTTAAAAATTCAGACGCATGTGGCTGACAAAAGGCACCAAATAGTAGGGCCTTTTGTCAGCTAGTTCTGAATAAATTCACACTGTTTAACATTAGCACTGCTACGAATTAATGACAACCAAAGACAACCAACAGATGCAAAGCAAAATATCCTATAAAACATGCAGTTCATAAAGTTATGGTTACATGAAAAATATCAAATAAATAATCACTGAGAGGCAGAAGGAGCAGAGGCAAATATTGTGAATTATATGAAAAATATAAGAAAAGTATTTTCTGTACGTAACAGTTCTCTTAGTAACAACTTTCTTTCAATGGGAAATAATGAAAAACTGCAAGTGGTGTTAGGGGAAAGACTAATAACCCCATTGGCTGGATGGTACATCTCTGCCTGTCACAGTCTATGAGGCAGTGAGTAATCATGCAACAGCGACTAAAACCAAGAAATTAAAAAATGCATTTACTTATATGACAATATTTCTTCTACATAGATATTCCATGTGACATTTTACAATTTAATTTAGCTTCAAAGTAATTATTACATTTACAATGCTTATTCAGTGTGTGTATATTCTTTAGAGTACATTTTTATATTTGTACAAATTGTACCCTGCTCCAGAAATGTTGACAGAATATATTTCCAGCCAATAAAGCATACTGAACTGTAATTTGAGAAAGATGGGGAGGGAAGGGGAGAGAGAGAGAGAGATGGCACAATCGAGTACCAGGGCAGAGCAGCAACATTTATTTTCATTTGGATTCCTGTTTCCTCAGCATGGCCAATGAAGATCACCCACCACCCCCACACCCCTAAAGCCCCTGAGTCCCCTCTATGCTCTATGGTGCATCCCTGTCCTCTGCACAGTTTGTTGACAGTGTAGATTAACTCTGCTCAGCTGGTATTGGGCCCATGGTCCATAACACTGACACAGGATGCGGGAGACCTTCAGGATACATTAACACCACTCCTACAGCAATTCATCTGCCCCTTGCTCACACTTGCCACGGGACATATATTTGCAGGTGTTTATTCAGAGTCATTTACCATACCACTACAGAATGAAACCTCAAGAGTGGTAACAGAACCAGAAGAAACCTAAAAGAATATAAATACTTCTTTTCGAATTATTATTATAATCATTACAATTATTATTAGCAGTAGTAATAGTAGGAACAGAACAAAAATTTTACAAAAAAGTTTTTTTTGTTTCAAAATATTTTACCATTTTTTGAACAATAACAGCCTAAACAAACGGCAGACTTTAACAGCTAATTTAAACAAATGGCGAATATTACAACTCATGGGATTTGCATCTGGAATGTGTGGGAGGGGTAAGAGCTGTCAAAACATTACATAATCCAATAAACTAGAACAGACTCCAAAAAGTTGGCACAAAATAGATTAATCAGTTTTTGAGTGTGTCTCTGTGTTTGTGTTTGTGTGAATGTGTCAAGCATTTTCTATAATAATAACTACAAGGACAGACTTTCATGTCTTACAAACATTTACTTCTGTACCATCTGACCTCATGTACTTTTCATCTCTGGCTTATTCCTATTAATGTCTTCTGCTTTTACAGGCACAATGAAGGTCAGGCAGCCACTGGTCCCAAAACAGCAGGGTTGTCCAGTATGCCAGTCAGCTGAAAACTGTGAGCTCCATATGGAATTATCTGTGTCTTGCATCTTGCCCTTTTGTGATACACGTACTAATTAGGATTGCTGTATATTTAACACATGCCAGAAATGTAATTAATCAGTTTTAAAAATAAATTCAGCAACATTCTTCCTTCCCATAAACGCATCAATACTCCCCTCTCCTCACTCATCAACAAAACAAAAATGATCAAAACTCCTAAGTCACACCAATATGTTTCACAGTAACTGATCGTACAATATTCTAAAGCTGTTTCATATACATGTGAGCACAAGGCCTGTGTTTTTTCATTTTACTATCTTATCCCTTATTGGGTTTATTGTAATGTTGCATCATTGTAAATCTTCAATGGAACTGCAGGTGTAATTTACAATTGTAGTTTGAGATACAGGTTTTACAATTTCTGTGTTCTTGGGTGTGTAAAGAATATATGGTTTATATGTCAATGAATTGATATTTTTACATTTTACAAGTTATAATTATCTACAACAACAATTTGAAGAACCAAATGCATATAACATTTAAAATAGAGTGAAATAATTGTGAAGGTTGAGGCAGGGGAGCGGAGGACAGTAGGATGGGTCACGGAACTCACAGGAAAGATAATGAGTATAGGTTCGAGTTTAATTTAACCAACTTCAATTGGTTGGAGGGAGGGTGAACGGTTCATTTAATGGTAATCGGTCACAACAGCTGAAATTACCTGTAGAAACACGGCGAGAATGTGAGTCACTCAGACACGCTGTCCCTACTGGTGGCACATCTCCCTCGTGCACATCCAGCCTCTCTCACCAACCCTGTCACCTTCAATCTCTCTCCCTCTCTCTTTCTTTCCCTTTTTCTGTCAAAGTCACTGTTCATCTCCTCTCCTCCCCTCTCCCTTCCATCTTCTGCGCACTCTGAGTCTGTCACTTCTATTCTTGCTTTCTTTCAGTCCTTTCTCTCTCACTCTCTCTCTCTCTCTCTCTGTCTAATTTTGTGTCTTCGATCATTTCATTTAAGTCAAAGACTTAAAACGGAGCAAGGCTCTTAAATATGGCCTTATTTATAATACCTACAAGGTTATGCCTTGTATTTTAATCAAACATAAATAGGCATAAATACCAAAACAACTAACTCTGATCAGCTCAACGTTCTCTAATTTCAAATGACAAAAGATTCAAGTCAGTGGCAGCTTTGATCAAATAATACTTAATATTATAGCTTTGTGGTTTTGCACAAAAAAACCCACCACAACAATAATTTAGTAAACTGTCATGCAACTCCAATAGCAAGTGAGTGAGACTGCATGAGACATAAATGAATTTTTCATGTGCCATCAGTGACTTGGCAATTGAAACAAATCATAATTATACAAGTTTGGTGTGGTAGTGAGACATGCCCTTCCATTGGTCAAATCTAGTCAATGCACTTGGAGCAGCATACAGAAGCTCTACCTGAAGTTTATGAAATGTCTCCCTCTCATATCTGAGTGACAGTGACATATTTGCTAAACAGGCCATCCGTGTTCGTCAGCCAGAAAGTGCGTCTTGCATTTTTTGGTCTGTGGTACTTATGAGTGTCTGTATGATCTTTGATCCATAAGCAATGAGAGGGAAGACGTGTGATATCTCCATCACCGGGCATCTTTCCAATAAGAGCGTTCACGGTTGAATCAGATCGTATCACAGAAGCAAGCACACTCAATATTATTGATTAAATAGCAATTGTGTCTGACTCGTCTTAACCTCCGAGGCTGCTTCCCAGCTAAAGGACCGCCTCTTGACTCCAGCCAGAGCTTGGGATTATTACGGCAATCAATGGGAGATTTATACCACTCCTGTTTCTAATGAGAAAGCGATCCTTCTCCCCGCAATGATCAAAAACCTATCATTAGCTGCCTTGCAGTAAGACAGAAAAGGGGCAATGACTGTACTCCTCAGAGGTGAAGTGTACAGTACAGTATGTTGCCTATTTATTAAACAAATCAATTCATTTTGTTCATATCCCACCATACTTAAGCTATTTTCATTTTCATAGCTGCTTATGACAGTGGACAGTATGTCACTAATTACACAAACCAAAACCCTTAAAAAAGGACTAGAGTAGAGAGTTTAAGAGTAGTTCAGTAGAATTCATTTTCAGACAACATGAATGTGCTTAAGAGTTTATTGTGATGTGGCAAGTTGTATAATGGTACAGAAATTTGATCTTGGGCTTGGTGTCCAAGGGGGCAGCGTCATACCTCACAATTTTTTGAGTGAAGTGAACCCCCACTGAAAAACTCAACGAGAAAGAGAAAAAACAGAAGAAAGGAAGTGCACATGAAAGTGGAGATGGGGAGGAGGAGGGATGCCGGAAGCAGAGAGCATGATGGGAGATAAGGTACCTGGCAACTTAATACCTGCGGAGAAAACCGGCTTGGACGGACAGAGGTATTTGAATGAGGGTTTGTCTGAAAACACTTCTCCCGAACCTTTGTCACAACCCACTGACTGACTGCATATGGGGCTCATGAAGTCTCCGGTCTCTTGTATCACTAGTGCTCATGAATATGCAGTGGGACCCATAAAGTAGGCTCCTGATCGTATTTCTGTTATAATGAGTGACATATTGTTGAGATCATGACTTTAATTCCAAGAGATTCCCAGCAAAACATGATTTTCTTTCATCATCCAACACCATCAGCAGTTAAATCATCCAGAAGTCCAAATTCCAACAGACAAAGAAAAAAGGGATGAGAGGAAATGTAAAATCCATCACACTTTTCCTTTGAGGTAATGATAAATTAGTAAAATGAAAAGAAAACAAATAGGTCTTTCCCTCAATTTGTCTGTGTTGTAAACTGTCAACTCCCTGCCTGCTGATCTGAGCGGATGGGACAAAAGGTGGCCAGAGAAGAGAACAGTTTTTTTTTAAAGGCTGTTTGCAGGTCAAAAGGGGGTGGCCTGATTGAGCCCTCTTGGATTAGAAAACCGACAGTTCATGCAGGGCTTTGGGAAAAGGAGCCCGCTCTGGGGCATTTGGCACACGGAGTACAGAGGACCCGGAGAGACGGTAATTACCAGGAGCAGGACGGCAGTGCAGCGAGACGCGAGGTTGGATCACACTGTCACTATCAGTCAAGCGGGTTCTCCCCAGAACTGACTGCAACAGTTTATTTTTTTTTTATACATAAACACAGGGATTTATGGATTCTACACAGTCTCTGAAATAAAGCTTTGTCAGAATCTCTCAAGTGTATACATACAAAGCTAAAGTGTGAATTGTCTCTACAGTATAACATAATAAACAGATGCAGTAGCAAGGATGCAAGGTTAAGAGGCTTAGCCATGGGCACCAGCCATTATGTACAAGAGTTTAGGTTCAACTGCATTATGCTGCCACTGACTACAACAATGGCAGAAGATGATCAGCATGTCAAAACAAATGATCTGTCTGTTGAGTTACGCAGTTTTTCATACAAAGACTTATGTCTACCAAGAATAAATCTCATAACTTTATTACAGTGCTATGTTGTGGAACGGCCCCCAGTATGAAACAATTGTTGTAACCTGTCTAATAACAGCTCACTTTGTGCTTTGAAGAAGAAAAAAGAACAGTTGAAAAAGTATGCAATGATTGCTTCAGGAAACTGAAACCAAAACAAGATAAAAAAATTTAAGAACCCTGAAGCTGGATTGGAAATAAATAAACAGACATTGTTTTGGAATTTTAAAATATATCTAAAAAGTACAAAATGATTGGAATCAGACATAGATTAATATATTTATTATTAATATTTGAAGCCAGGCATTCCATGGTCAGAGATGTGCGTGTGTGTGCATGCGTGTGCGTATGTGTGCGCGCATACACGTGTGTGTGTTTAAGATAATAAATAGCTGATGTTTCTTAATACGCAAAATATGACATACACTGAAGTCACTTGCTAAGTGTAATTGACAATGAGTACAACTATTATATCTGCTAGGGAAAGTGATGTCATTGAGATTTAACTGTGCAGTGTTGACAGACTGCACCACAGTACTGACCTTCAATAAGTTTCAATATTTTCTTCACTTTTGATTGAGGAATCCTTTCCTGAATCAGGTATTCATTGCAGGTGAGATGGCACAACATGGCCTGTTTACCACTAGGGCACCTGACCAAACTATGATGTCACATTAGGTTGGCAGTGTCATCCGAACTGACAAACACAGCTCTGCTATTTTCTCAATTAATTTACTTTTTTGTGTAAATTGACATAATAGCAGAGTAATTGATATTGCTCCAACAGTGCTACATACATCTGCCGTACATGCATAATGACTGGGGGAGGTGGGTCAATACCCTTTGGGCACAGCAGCACAGGGTATGGATGATATCCTTCCAAGACAATCCACCCCTTTCATCACTGAGTGTTACCTTTTATTCTCTGAGAAGATGCTTTGGTTGAGATTTACACATCAACTCAACAGAAAATACAAACAATCTGAGAAAATGCAGCTGAATTGCTTCTCAGACAGGCAATGGATTTGACCCCTGGTGCTAAACCCTCAGACTCAAAGAAGAGTTCATATTTCAACCTCTGAGCCAACAAAAAAAAAACAACATACAACTCTCAGATTCCAATAACATCAGCATATGGTAAGAATATAAATATTATTATAAATACAAAAATATAATCACAAATGTATGTGTGATCACTCCAGTAAGGATTATGCAAAGCTATATAGGAACACAGACAATTAATTGGACCCTGTCAAAAGCAGGAGCCCCTGCTGACTAACTGAAGTTTGATAATATACACATTGTAGCCTATATGATCCCTCAATAATTTAGCTGATCTCTTTTGGAATGATTAGCATAATTTGTAAACCACAGATTTTCACAACTCTCTTGACTCATAAAACAAAACTGTTGTACAATTACCATCGGCAATGAAATAATAATCATCTGCTCTCCATTCACAATAAAATATCTCACTGAACATGTTTTTTCACTGAGACATGATGCAATACCTACAGATTGTACCTATGTACAATCTCATGATGGCTAGCTATGAAGCACAATATAGTTATACCTGCAGAGTTTAAATGCAACAAAAACAAATAAATACACAAATAAATAAAAGTCAGGCAGGTGGACCAAAACTAACAACTTTTTGGAAAAGCCAAGATGCACAAACAATGACTTGAAGTTGCACCTGAGAAAGGGGTATGAAGCACTTCAGTACAGTACAGATCCAGCATCACTTTAAACCAGCAGCACAGCTACCCACCATCAGTGGATTTTACTACTCCATCAACAGGCTTTTCTCAAATAAAAGAAGCTGAGGAACCATTTCCATAACCAGAACATAATGTAAATGAAATTGTCATAACGTACTGTTTGATATTGCATTAAAATGTAAGCATTGTCCTAAAACTACTTCTGAATCCCTGCACCACCTCAGCTCTTGAAAAATGGGTCTTCTTTGAATCTCAACCAGCATTATTTGCAATCAAACATTGTTCGGTCTCAACCTTAGGCAGCATTCCTTTATTTTTAACTAGCACCTACACACCATAACATCATTTTATCTACTAAGACTAGTTACCTGGCAAAGCTTTAGTGAACCCACCCTTCAACATAGAACATAGCTAAACTAGAAAATGGCATAAATACTGCAAGAAGACTGGCACAGAAAATGGTGCTTGTAGTGTTAGCTCCTTTACAGAATGACTTTTAACAAATGCATCATTTTGTATAATTATCCTGATGTAGAATAGTTGATTATTTGCTGTATTTGTTTACGGTGGACAGGATGAACACTGATTTAAATTCACGGTCGTTTCATCTGCCTTGAAAATCAGATATCATTCTGTCATTCTGTTGCTTAACTTGCTCTATTCCCCCAGCCCAACACTGAAAACTGCAGAGGTGATAGTTGTTGCTCAGAAATGATGTGATTTGAAAGTGTGGGGGACAGGGGGCACAAACCGACCTCAGCCTGGGACCCAAAAATGACTAAACACACCCCTGCCTCTGGTCCAAGACAAGGTTAACAGTTAAATTAGTCCATCTGGGCTGTTGTTTTTTTCTCTATTTTTTTAAATTTCTTTCAGTTCTGACAGCTGTTTCATTTTTATTTGCTCTAGGCTTCCTAAACTATTTTTGTTGTTTTGAACATACATACTCCTAGACCCAAACAAATCTCATCACACTCATGTAATTAAGAGAAGTGTGCTAAGGTGCTAGCTCTATTGTCCACTTTTCATCTTGTGTAGGTTAGATGTGGTTTCTTATTTTTATTGGACAGTCCACCCCCCCCCCCCCCCAAACAGGTGCAAGGAAAATACACAAACTATTGTAAGAAAATTAGAATACCCACTACGTATTCAGAAAGGGAAAAATACCCACTCTGCTCAGCTAAGATGACAGTACCAACTCTGCTATAAGAAAGCAACAACATCCACTATACAACATACTGTCAGTCTTATTTGTTAAAAGTTAATTATCTGCTATCAATGTTTCAAAATTTAATTAAATGTCTACTCTTATCTCATTACAGTTTGAGACTAAGGGACATTTTTTTTTTCCAGAAAAATGCCAATATGCACTCTTTTTCAATATACTGTAACATGCATTCTTTATGATATTTTACTTGTTTGTGTGAGAGGAACCAAAAATATATTGACAACAAAAATAAATTGTTTACTCCCACACATACAAGAATTATCCTTCCAAAGACTTATGGCTAAAAAGACTTTCAACGTTTGTCAAGATTCTTGTCAGTCTTGAGAAAGGTCATGCAGACCAAAAAGTCAATGTCCTTTTAAAAGTTAACTTTTTGTGACAGAAGTCCGACGTATGTGGGAGTAGTTTTTTTCTCTTTTTCTTTAATCGACAATATGTGCTCTGTTCTCCAAAAGGGCTATTAAAGATCTAGCTAGAGAAGTGTGTGCTGAGGCATGGACATCAGAGGCGGGGAGCACACAGTAAACACAGACACCCTATTATCATTATCTCCTCTTCTCTCAGCTCTTTGGCCCCTCGGCTGCGCTGCTCGTTTGGCACTAACACAGAGTCCTTGCTCCAGTACTCAGTCAATTTTATCGGAAAGCTATAGCTGGACCCTTAATGACAATTTCTGTGAACAACAATATAGCAACAGAACAAACCTATGGACAAAGATCAATCACTTTGGGTGCATGTGTGTGTGTGTGCATGACAAACAGGGAAAGAACGAAGGAGAGAGAGAGAGAGAGCGAAAGAAATAGAAAAATGCAATAGAGCAACAGGGGGAGGGAGCAAGAATGAGTATTGTGCTGGAACAGAAGTGGTATGTTGTTGTGCTACACTACACTGTTGAAATCAAAATACAGCAAAATACAACACAATCAAACTGACATAATTAAAAAGAAATAAAATTAACCTTGGAGTCACAGAGAAACCACTTAACTGAAGCAGAAGTAGCCTTAATATTATCATTATGTATTACATCATTCATTATCTTTTTGATGCAAAAACGTGTGCATTACACTCAAGTAATCACATTTTACATAGACTAAACCCCAGAATACTATATAACCATAGTATAGCATTGCTAAAAAAGAGAGGGGCTTGTCTTAGCTATCAATTTGGAAAGATCAACCGTACTGGAGCTAAACAACCATAAGATTGATTCACAACATAAATTAAAAAAAAAACTGAAGATCATTGACAGGGACAGGTATGGCTCACAGAGTTTAAATACAGTGAGAATAAATCCAACAAGATCCCATATATAATATCCAAACAGACTAATTTGTATATGTTCAGCAAATAACACTATACAAACAACATTAAAAAACATTATACTGGTTCAAGAATGGTTTCATGAGCCCCAGAATTGAGTCAAGCTTTCCATGGCATCACCAATTACCACTTGAGTGAACCTAAATGAGAAGATCCAAAACATATACCTCTTCAAAGAGCGAGAGGCTGTCCTTCTCGAAGAATCATATAATATTCTACTATAAACCATTCAAAACTTAAATAACATTATTACAGGAATGCCTGAAACTATTCTGAAATTATCTGGTGTCTCCATTTCTTTGTCTATCACCATGGAGGTCCCCTATGGGACACTATTGTTCTTAAACTGACTGCTAAGTTGGACTATTATAGCATATGTTTCACTTTTTTTCCAGTTCTGACCTAACCGTCTGACTAATTTAAACTCGCCACATTTGTTAGGGTTTAATTCCCAAATAACCTTGACTTATTTTGCTGCCAACAGGTCACAAAGTGGTACTTTAATGAGATAGTCTCAGTCCAGTGAAAATCTGAATGGACATAACTCCTGCCCTGTTTGACATAGATGCTTGAAACCAATCTGAATAGCTGAACCATCTCCTCAGAGTCAACAAGTCTGCCACACATCCAAAATACTATATACTACTAATTATACAAAAAAAGACCGGTTCTCATGAAGTACGTATTGACTTACCTTTTGTTCAATTATTACTCTTAAAAATGGCCAATGGCAAACTTACAAACATACAGTTACTGTAGCTTAACAGCATTAACACGATCCATCGTCTGTGCCATTGGCCTAATCTAAACACATGGCAGCATTATAGAGCTAAATATTAATGCAATGACTTCAAGATGGCTGTAGTTACTTGGGGCACATCAGCACTGCTTGCAATAATATTTTTTGAATTACTGTTTATCTGATAGTTTTGGAACACAAACAACACAGCCTGTTCGCAAAAAACTTCTGAAAAGCCAATGTGAAATTTTTTACACAATGGGATATATGGCAAACAGGCATATGATATGGTAGAGATTTGCACATTGTACATTTGTATCTGTGTAGATATTCTAAGAGCACTTACAGAATACCTGTTAAGTACAGATTGAACAGATGAGACAGGGGAGTGCAGATTAGAGAAAAGGCCACAGATTGTGATTCGACATATCTCAGGATGAGACAGACATGGGACGGTAAAGGTCATGCTGGTAAGAGCTCAGACTGGGCTGAGCTTTCTCAGGCTCAAATTCCAGCTGAGTATAAAATACATGATTTCAATTTTTCTGACCTCTATACAGTCTCCCCACAATGACAGATAGAACAAAGGTAAGGAGGTTCACATTAACACTGAAGTAAGTAACACTTAACATTAAAGTGGCCTTTGTGTAAATCCATATGTTAGTGCACAACGTACATGTAATGTGAGAGAACTCAGTTACACAGGACTAAATAATAACATGGGAAAACCTTTATGCTGAACATAATTATATACAGCGGAATCTAATTATGGGTATGTATGTTTTATATGCAAGCACTACAAAAATGTGTTATACATCATTGAGGGTTATATATACTGTAAACACTGTGTGTACAAATATGCTAACTATGTAGAAATAACATACACTATTACATACATAAAATCATTGTCGTGTAGAGTCTAACCCTGATTTGAACCTAACTAGGACGCCAAGTTAAATTCCTTTCATTTCAAACTTTCAGAAAAGGTAGAGGACCTCCCTGACCATCTAACTTAGATGGTTTTACCTGCTCCAAAACACACAAATCTGCCTGTGTCAGCCTTGATATCACTGGGGCAGTGTCTGCAGCATAAATACAAACAACAAGTATTTGTCATGCGGCAAAGCTAACAATGACCGCACATTATGGCCACCCTTCACCCCATACTTTATGGGGGAGACTGTAATTGAACGCTGTAAATCAACACAGTTTGAATTATGTGTGGACGGCAGAGGCCATCTGAAGTGGCTTAGATTCACTCTTCCTCCTGTCCTCCCCTCCCTTTCCCCTTACTTTTCCCTTTTTCTCAGCTTGACTTCTTCTCTCTCCTCAGTGCTCCAGCTGGGTCTTCTAATTTTGTCCTCTTTATCTTGCCTTTTGCTGCTCTATCTACTCCCACCTCCTTCTTTCCTACAGGCATGGGGAAATTCAGAATATGTGACAATGGAGGAAGCCGAAGAGAGTTCACGCACCACATTCTTCTTCATGCACTCACAATGTGTTACTCTTGCCAGCTAGTAATGGAAGAATGTGGCTTCATAATACCAATAGTATGGGGAGCTTCAAGGAGCAACTGATGTCTGACATGTCTGGATTAACACAGTCTTGATCTTCATTAAAACAATAATGATTAATGCTGATAACATGGAGTCACTTATAATATGCCTCCTGTTTTACTCTATCACACATTCTTGTGAGGGGAACAGTCTACAAAAAAGTGGTTCTTTAAATTTTCTCTCTTTCAGAATATGGTTCTGAGTTCAACCCACTGGGTGAACAGATGGCAGTCAGGCAGTAAGTAACTAAAGTGACTTTTTCCCACTCAGAACAGTGTCCACCAAATCAGAAAAACTGGCAACACATAATGAACCTCAACACAATGATTTTAAATTAAGAAACCAAGGGTACGAAAAGGAATTAATTTTTTTTCAACTAAAAAGCAATTTGCTTGGAAGCCACAAAAAATGTCATTGGTAAATGCCACAGTTTAAGTAATGGCCTAGCACTGGAAGCTCATTTTAAATCAAGGCTAAAAAAGTCCCTTGGAAGCTGTCGGTTTTAAGTATGCTCAGTGTTGTTTTACAGTTTTTGTGTGTGTGTCCTTAAGCTATGTTCAGATATCAGTCTCAGAGTCTAAGCAGCTACATGGGCCTTTCTGTCACCATGTTCAGCCTTTGTTACCTCAACATAATCACCCACCAGGGGAGTTCACGACACCACTTCATTCAGAGGCAGTGATTGAATATAATTTTGTACCTTCTTTTTCTCCCTATCTCTCTTAGAGTAATCACTACAGTCATTTCCTTGAGGAAAGAGGGGTGGAGTCACAGAGGGTGTGGAAGGACGTGCGGATGGAAGGGCTGACCTGTGACAGGACTGGCTGAATAGACCCATCTTCAGATACCTCCTCTTCTCTCAACTTCTCTCTCCCTCGTTCTGCCTGACTGCTCCACCTGATTTAATGATCTCACAGCTGGGTGAGAGAGAGCAAGAGGGAAAGGAAAGAAGGAGTGAGGGAGAGAGGAGAGGAGAGAGTACAGTACTGCCATGCTGAGATTATGAGGTGAGATGACCCGTTGACCCTCCCTCTCCCTCTCTCTCACTCTCTCCTCCCCACACCCCTTTCCCCCTTGTCCTGGGTTCCTGCGCCCCTTCCATCATTCTCAGGACAGAGTAGAGGAGTCTGTCACTGTATCTGCGATTCATTCCTATATCCCTGATATTGCGTTTCATTTGCGGCTGTCACTCATAGTGGCTGTCAGAAATCAGGGCATGCATTTCAAATGTTTTTTTTGCTCCCTTATTTCTGAGTGGATTTCAGCCGGAGTGACAGACACGCCGAGCAAGGGACTGTGTCAGTCAGGGGTTTGCAATTTCAACCACACAGATAAGCGCACGATGGGAAAAGGGACCGAGACATGTCCGTATGTCAGTCCATATCATACACGTCCATACAGAGACAAACACACAGGTGTGTGCAAACGTGCTCAATTTAATTTCACATGCAGCAATTTAATTTTATGTACAGTCTTACCTGATATAAGGGATTATACAAAGGGATGACTCTTATTAATAGCAAAAACTTTTCTGCACGTGCTGTTATTAGCTGACATCATAGTTTTCAGATATCTGTATAAATGCAGAGTGACCTGTCAGATCCGTTTTTGTCATTTATTTCAGTTAGCAATAAAAAAACTATAAGATTGTGCGGTGACCAATCGGAGTCAGATCCATATTATGAACCTTTATTCTGCAATCGTAGGTGTAGAATTACAGTGTACTGGGAAGATATAAACTTGTCACCAAAATTTGCAGATTTGACACAAACACGCAGATTTCCTTAATTTGTTTAGTCTGTCTACTGAGTAAATTCCTTTCTGTGGAAGGTAAATGATAGGTTCACTTAACTGCAAGATGAGAGAAAAGTCTTATTTCACCGGGATGTCAAAACAGGAAAATTGATCTAGTTCACATAATACATCCCTTCAATTCCGCCAAATCATTTTACATAATGGAGTTTACAGAGAAGAGTCGAATACTCGATATACGATTTTTAAAAAAATTCTTTCCTTCCTACATCGTTCAGTAGTATTTATATAAATGCTATAAAGGGAGTTGGGAACTTATTTAATATCTCGGCAATCGAGTAAATTTGAGGGCATTTTTAGTTACGATAAGGGGGATCCCCTGCAGAGGAATATCCTCGGTAAACCATTCCAACTATCACAGTAATCATAAGTAGTGGCAATGCCGCCGCGACAGTCGGCTCCAATCCTCCATCCTCAGCACAACAGGCAGTGACGCCCAGATGAGTTTATTCGTATCTAAGGGCAGTTTCTCAAATTCTCAGCTTGACCTCACATTCCGACCGCAGTCCGTTCAGGTGACACATAAATAAATAACCACGCGCTGCTCTTCCCAGCAGGCAAGCGCGTTGCGCGGGCTACCTGAGACTAAACACAAGCGCACCTGATACCCTACACTTTAAGTCCTCCTATTTTTAAAACGTTCTTTTCAATGTTTAAAATGTAAAATAAAAACAACGATATCACGTTTAAATATGCATATAAATATACTGTACTCCCTATTAAAATGTTTTAAGTTAAGGTGTTTCACGGCAGTATACTTTCTATGTACTGTCGTAAGGTATTGCACACCGAACTCAAACATCGAAAACCAATAGGCTACCATTCTTGTTTTTCTCCCCCCTGCACGCGAACAAGAAAGTACTAAGAACTATCAAAACTAATAATTAACTTGTTGTTATTATTGTTATTATTATCATTACTATTTGTTATAATATTATTAGTATTAATATTATTGTTGTTGCAGCAAAAATGTGGTCGTTCTCAGTATGAAAATAGTACATTTAAAGCAGAACTTATAGTTACGTTTGAATTTTTTAATCCGTTTTAGATTAATTGACTACCTGTCCCGTTGTTGCTCCGACCAAATTATACAAGAATACAGTCCAGTGTCCCGTATCGCAACACCAGCTCATACCCATGCACCGTCTTGAAAGCTTTGTGACAGTAGTTTTCATAATTCCGAGTTCATTTAGTGAGTCAGATTGAATTTTGCTAGATGGCGGAAACAATCTTACCTGCCTCGTGCGTGTCCGTCGGGGGCTGTGAGTGCCTGGAGACTCAGCAACGGTCCCGCAGTCCAGCTATGCAAAGAGTGGAGGTGTTCGTTTTTTGTTAATCTCTCTCTCTCCCTCTCTCTCTTTCTCTCTCTCCTTCTGCGTCGTCTTTGGTACTGCGCTTTTTCTCTATCTGTACCCCTCTCACCGAGGTTAAGGACCTTACAGTTCTTTCAAGTAGCAAGTCCACTTTCATTCAGTCCACCTTCACAACTTAGCATCCGCAAACTGCCTCCTCTCCTGTCTTCCACACCCTCACGCTTTTATTCTCCCTCACGTTTTCGTTAAGCGACGACGGGTGGACTTTCAGATTTTGCTGCGCCCCCTTAGTTTTGCTCCAGCTAGCCTCATTCCTTTCCTTTACGCTTGTGCATCAGGAAAGACAACATCGTAAGTTACTATTACTCGTCAAACCTGCAATGACTGTAAAATGTGATGTCGCAGTTTTCATTGACAAGTTATATATTTCAGTGTCATATGCTTATCTACATGTTCTGTTGCTATTAAACGAAGCCTTTTATTTAACCTGAAGTAGCCTGCAGAGTTTTCGTCTTCTCAGCCCTTGTTACAATGGATTCATGCTTTATCGGTCTGTGTTATTTTTAAAAGATTTCAAGAGTAAAGTTCAAAACAAGCATCAGTTAAGTTGCACCTAGGTTTACATCTTCGCAAACTTAGTACCTTTCATGCCTCTGGATGTACTCGTGACAGAGAACGAAGCATACACCTGCCAGCGTCTGTAGGAAACTCCTGCCTTCCTCCACAGTAAGACAGTGCTAGCCTGCCTCCTATCGTATTTAGGAAAACTTGTTTTAGTCTGTATTAAGTACGAGTTTAATCAGTTGGCGCCCTCGTGTGTACATCGGTGTTGCTTACACAAAATTTGATAATTCCAGAGGGGTGTGTTACAGACTGAACCAATAGATCACCATAAAGCTCACCTTGGTCCTGTAGCCTAGAAAGATGTAAATGTTCCACATTTCGTCAGATATTCAAGCGTTTGTTGACGAACCAAACTCTGTCACTAAAAAAAAGAAAAACGCTACAGCTTTTACTAAGGTACTGTGGTTGTCATTGTAAGTAATAATCGACTAAAAGCAACTCACTTCACCTGAATAAATTATCCAATCAATTATCAGGACATACTGTCCAGATATCCCTTGTTTTCTCAGGATTTCAGAGCGAAATACATTCTATCCTGTAATTAGGGACTGTAATGCTTCTATCTAACTAGGGATTTATAATTTCAAACTCAGAGATTAAAGTATGGGTTGTGATGTAAATGAGATCGAGATATGGCCTTATGATGATCCACACACAGACATGTGCATGCACACGCACACACACAAGGTAAAGGCACACTACCTCTGAAAATACATTATAAGAGGGTGCCATTATAAAATGTATCCACCACCCAGGTAGTAACTTCAACAAGTTTCATATACATACATTTTTATTTTAACATGAATAATAATATAACACCTCAGTCTCAACAAATACATTTAAAAGTAATACATAGCTGCATTTTAAAAAGACTTGTTAATAAATTATTTTCAAATGGGGTGACATTCATGAAAAAATAATAGACAAGAAAATATCTACTCCTGTGCTTCCATATATTTTTTTAACAAATTAGGAACAGACCACATACCAGAAGAAGATGGTCATAACAGCATGTTTTGGTTTTTAACCAAGATTTTTGTATTGGCATCCCTCATGAAGCGAATCTCAGAACCAAAAATCTAATTTTATATCAGGTAGTGATAAACCTATTAGACATTATCTCAAATATTCAGATTGCCATCATACTTAATTAACCTTTGAGATACAATATGTCTGACCAGAAGGACCAGTACTCCACTTCATAAACTTTTTTTTTCCAGATTAATAAATCTAGTTCATTTTTGTATGTGCTGGAATTAAAGCATTTGAAACTGCAATTAAGCATGTGGAATACATCAATGATTTTTTTTATTATCTGAATTAGAAATTTGCAATGATTTGTCATCCAGAACCAAAAATGTGTGAGTGAATTGAATAACTAATAACTGACTGGTATGTATGGATTCACCAATCAATCATATTCCTAATTACAGCTGCATTTATTTACTGTGATAAACTGTGTGACAGGTTTTCACCACGTGATTTGTTTGACAGGAAAGAGGATTGGATTTCTGATGGTATGGTACATTTCTTCCTGAAACAAAGGTTTGGTCACCACCTAGTGGTATGAAACGTGACCTACAAGTTACCATGAAGGCATAAATGGATCTAGGAATGTCTTCCCTTGGCAATCCAATATGTTTCTCTGTTCTTGTTTTTGTTTATATTCAAGTAAATGTGACAAACCTATATGAAATACTATGAGGTTAAATGAAAAGCAGGCATAAATCACTGTGCTGTACATGACTACACCGATGAAACCAACAACTTTGGTCAAAATGAAGAAAAACACTTTATTTATTTATTTATTTATTTATTCATTTAGACATTAAGGAGTTTAAAGTAATCATGTTTTAGTTTGTGGTTTCTGTTGTAATTGCTTTATTCATTTATCAATACGTTAAAAGCTGTACTTATATTGAGAATGTTGTTGCCGTTTTTTTCCATTGCCAGCAAGATCATTTGAAGTGGATTCATTGGCAGCACAATATATGTTGCTGTTATCCCACTTAATAACTATATTTTATATTTGTATCTAACAAATAGTGTTTAAGTATGAATAGGTGGAAGATGGACATCATACTGGTTGTGCCTCCACTGTGGTATGGTAGCTCTGAAGTGCAGAGCACAAAACAAAAAGGAAATGTAAAAACAAATATTGCAGCCCTGGAGTTTTAATACACCACACAAAAACAAAAAGGAGCAGTCTTGACATACAGTCCAAGAAGTTTTGTAGATTTGCTTTAATTTGTGACATCAAAGGTACATTTTAGCTGTTCCAAGAGTCTGCAGGTCATCTCACATTGTGAACAACAGTGCAGTCCCTCTTTCATATCAAACTGCTAATATCTGGCTAAATGTCTCAATCTGCCAAAGTTTTATCTACACAGGGCACACTGAGCAATTCCTTTTAGATTTTGTTCTCTTTGTGTGTCTCCAAGTGACATGCAAAATTGCTATGAAGAGACGATATGAAACTCAGTAACTCAGCTGATTTAGGCCCTCGGCATTCAGAAGAATCATAATTAATGCTTGCATTTTGATTCCAATTGAGAAAATTAAGTGGAGCCTCCTTTTCCATAGACTTCTATTCATTTTGAAATAAGGCCCTGTGGAGCCCATCCAAAGAGCTAGGCAACCTTTAAACAGATGCTTCAGAGAGCTTCAATTCTCAGAAAACACATTTATTGAGGTAAGAAACATAAATCAAGCAAAGAAATGAGTGAAGAAAATATCTAGAAGACAAAGATTTAATGCATCCACAACTATATGCAACTGTTGTGAGATGCCTCCTTAATTTAGATGCATTACTTATTTTTAAATATTGATACATCTATTTTAATCATAACTCCTCAATTTACTAATCTGGAATATGGTAAATAAGACAGATTATGCGTGTCTCTGATATATGACAATAAATCTCAATCAACCAAAAGACTCCAGTCTTCCAAAATGAATGTTACCTTTGTATTGAGTTTTTTTTTATAAAAATAAAAACCCTTCCTGAGCGGCTGAAGGAATCATGTTTCACTTTGACTCAGCTGCTCCGAAGGAAGATGTTCTTGTACTGTGTGCAGCTTGACAACTGCAATGCTGTGTGAAATTTTGCACTTTCTGTGTGTGGCAAAACATTTTCCTGGACCAGGCTTCTCTCATTGTCTCCTGTGAATTTGCAGCTACCATGTAATATCTTCCATGTGTGCAAAGCAGCTTTTATACTGGCTGCAAGTGCAAGTTTTTTTTTTTTTTTTTTTTTTTTTTTTGGAGTAGTTTCATTTTTTTTCAAAGAAGGGCAATAACCTGACTGTCTTCTTTCAGTGAGATCCTTCAGCTCACTGTAGCATAAAACATATCTCTCTATCTTAGTCATATCAATGGTTTTCTGTGCCATGCCTTTGTTCAACAGCTCACTTCTCAAAAACTTCTCAGAATCAAAATAATTGTCAGAGGGCTACTTTAATTGGATGCTGTCATGCTTCTTTATTTGCATTTAAATCTGAGGAGATGCTAGATTACACTGATTTTACAACAGGCTGCTGGCCGGTTCTTATGGATGCAATCGTATCCCAGTTGTTATGCTGCTCTGACTGGATTTTGTCCAGTTCACCACTGTGAATTGGACAAAATTCACTTCACTGTGGCCAGCAGACAGGCCAGCTGTGATAAATTTGATCTCATTGTGAGTTTGGAACAGAGTCCCTATGGCATAGATAGGAAATGTCTTTTGAGAAGAAGAAGCCTTGGTTCAAGGTCAAGCCAGAGTGCCATACTTGTCTCTTTTATTGCAGTGAACCCTTTTGTAAAACCCAGAGCCTCTGATTCAACTATGTACACATTCTCTGAGAAGCCAGACTGAACTCCAAAGTCTGGGACTAGAGTATCTGCATTTGATTTGACATTGACATACAGCGTGTGCTTGGCTAGTATGGCGTCAACATTTTGCCTCAGCCTTGACCATCCCTTCTGTT
>JAFBMS010002859.1:0-23662 GCA_019788955.1 Albula glossodonta
AAAGCTGCTTCACACAGAGCACTTGCCTGATACTCCCACTGAGCAAGCCCAGGGTGAGGGTGGCAAGGATAACTCCCTTATAGGAAGAGACCTTACAGCCAGTCAGGGGTAATGTCCTAGTTTTTGGATAAAGTGTCATAGCTGATGTTTAACCAGTGAGAGCAACAGACCACTGAACTCTCAGACAAATAAAATCCAGACAGTTCCCTGGAGTGGACTTTGCTGCAATGTCATGTATGGGATAGAAGTGTAGCACAAATGGTTGGGTTGGAAATCAGAGGTTGCAGGTTTGAATCACATTGACCAGGGACCTAACCTGAGTTGTGTAGATGGATTGCATGTACAGACCTTTTGAAGTTTCCTAAGTGCTCTGAATAAGACTGCCTTTTTTAAAGATAAATGCTTCTTTTTGAGTGATGTTGAGCCCTCATTGCATAGCCCTTCTTTCTTTCAGTGACATAGCCACTGTGTGTTGGTGTATGTGTGTATGTATGTAGGTAAAGGACCCTGCATTCTGCAGCTGCAGAAGATCAGGAACGTGACAGCTCCCAAAGACCATGAGGAATCTCAGGCCGCTCCAAGGATGCTGCGGCTACAGATGACTGATGGACATACCACCTGTGTGGGCCTGGAGTTCAGACACCTGTCCAAAGTCAGGTACACACCTGTACATACCCGCCGTATCCAGTCGGGTAAGGGGGGCTGGACTGGAGTTCAGATACCCGTCCAAAGTCAGGAATGTACCTGGACACACCCACTGTATCCAACCAGGGGTAAGGGGGGCTGAGCCAAAGGGCAGGGAGACACCCTGCACATATTTTCACTCACCACTATGCCAATGATTTTTATTTGTCGTCTTTATTGTAATTGTGTATTTCACATCACTGCAGTCCAGCCAGAAAATGAATATAAAAACACAAATCTATTTATTTATGTAGTAATTTTTTATGGAAGGTGGCAGTTTTTTTGGCAGAAATATTTATACTGTTAATAATACTGTAATATCCCAAACCTTATTACTGCCACGACTGCTCCCATGTATTTACTTTGGTGTTTTTACATTGCGTATGTGGAACAGAGTGTTTCCCACATGACTGCTGTGTTCGGCCTGCTCTGAGAATATCCCTGTGACCTCACCTCTCAGCAGAGAGGATGCCCCAAAGGCGGATTAAATGTGCCCTCCTGAAAATTTAATCTGCACAGGATAATGCCGACAAATATTTCAGAATATAATCTGAGTTCCCCTTCTAGGGATGTTATTGCGATGAGCCTGGTGGATCTAGTGTAGCCGGGGGAAATTCAGAAGAAAAATAAATAAATAAGTATAAATAAACATCATATTACCCAAACAAGCATATGGAATTGTCAAAACAAGTCAAGTGTAAAAAAAAAAAAAAAGTAAATTTTTCTGAAGTTTCATGTCTTGTTGTGCATTTCTGTACCAAGCTTGAAAGAAGCAGTTTGCTAGTACCAGTTTCAGCACATGCTGTAGTGGCCTAAAGGAGAAGGAATTAAATTAAATGTCAACATTTGCATGTGTGTGTTTATTGCTTTATGTGTTTCTCTCCAGTTTGAACACTCCTCCGGGAACTAAAATCAAGCTTTTGGGGTCTGTGCTGGTGAAGAATGGATTCTTGCTTCTTGATGACTCCAAAATCCTGGTGCTTGGTGGGGAGGTCGACCACATGATTGAAAAATGGGAGTTGCAAAGGGTGAGAGAATCACAGTGTACACGATGATCCCAGGATAACATTTGATTGCCAAATATCCCTCTCTCGTTATTGGTCATGTTGCAGTAAAGAAGATGGCATTCTGCCTGTTGATAAAGATAATCAGAGCATGGCCTCAACGATGCCATTTAACTTTCTGTGCATGAAAGTCTTCTCTTCGTCAGTGTTTCTGTGCACATATGAAAATCTTCACCACAAACAAAGTGTGTTGCTTTGCACTGCACATTTTAGGTCATAGATAAGATGGCAAGTGTGCATTTATTTTATAAGTAAGAGAAATATTTTCAGCTCATTTTTGAGATGGTTGCAATAGAAGGTCTGCTTGTCTCTGTTTAATGCAGTTAGTGGCTGCTCATACAAAATAATTAAAAAATAATTTCTCAGCACAATGCAGGACTATTTTAGGTATGCAAATGTAAAATGTATATTTATAAATTAGTATTTGTACTTAACAAAAACAAAAATTGTGTCTCTAATGATTCTTCCTTTTGAGTGCATTACCCGTGGCACTGAAAAGAAGTACTTGTGTTTGACCCCACAAGACAATTGCTGAACAGTCATTGAATTCAGCTGCTGGCTGTCTTTCCTTTCTGTTCAGAGTTTGGCCAAGCACAGCCGGACCAACATTGGAGCGGAGGGAGGACCACCCCCGTTTGTGCCCTTCGGACAGGTACCTCCATCTCCTTCTGTCTGTCTGTTGTGTTGTTTTTGTGTACATATTTGCACTGGCATCGTCACTGGTGATTTTCAAAAACTAAAGAATAATGAGCAAATTATTAAATTCATTTTTAAATCTTATACAGTGAAATCATGGTATGCATATTGCCACTAGAGGCCACTATTCACACTGAGGTGGACAAAGAATATTACTTTAATTTGAAGAGCA
Organism: Albula glossodonta; assembly: GCA_019788955.1. Taxonomy (NCBI): domain Eukaryota; kingdom Metazoa; phylum Chordata; class Actinopteri; order Albuliformes; family Albulidae; genus Albula; species Albula glossodonta. Next base: position 2,617 of record JAFBMS010002859.1, read on the forward strand.
TAGAGAATCCTGTACTGTAGAATATCACCTCAATGTTTAATCCTGTACTGTTCAGTCAGACACTGGACCTACCCCTGTATGCAGGATCCCCCCTGCAGAAATGGCACAGCGTCAGTGTAAAAGAAAACACCAAAATGGATAAGACTGCTTTTCATCGTTTGGTTTATCTTTTAAAAAAGCTGATTTTCCTCCTTAATTGTGCATGGCATTGTGGTTGTGCAGATGCACCCATCTTGGTAGCTCACATGCACTGTGATGGTTGAAGTGATGGTTTGTGTTTCTCTGATCCTTCTTCCGTCATGCAGCTTTGCTTTAGACATTTGCTGAAACTAAATTCATTCATTATTACATGGACTGGAGCCTAGATTTCTGGAGAATTGTGATGTGAATTTCTGTGGTTTGGGGAAAAAATTGGAATCCCTTTTTCATTACATAGCAAATGTTAACATCCCACGGTCTTCACAACCTTCAGGCGTTGAGACTTCCAAGTGTGTATTCACATATTTGTGCTATCCATTTCTTTTGATGTTAGCACAGGACTAAAGTTAACTTGCTTTTTCAAGTACTTGTGTCCTTATTCTTTTTGATAAACCAATTTGTTAAAATATTTGGCTCTTTTTATATTATTAGTTTTTTCTCCACAGAAAAGAGTCCACAGTTTGCATGGTGTGATTATTCCAATCTCACCATGCAGTTCCAATGATATTACAGAATATTTGTACAGCTTATCCTATATCATATATACATTTATTATATGTCAGACTTGCACGTACTTTAATTCTTTGTGGAGCCTTACTCCAAACATGCAGAGATAAGAGCAGCATGTATGTGCAGCATCTTGTGCAACTTCACCAAGTTGTGTCTGCATTCTCGCAGTATTCCTTTTTATACATACTTGGGCTTGTGTTCCTCTCCTCAGAAGTGTGTGAGGAAAGAGCAGGTGGACAGCAGGGAGCTGGATCAGAGGAAGACCCTGCAGGTCACAAACGCCGTGAAAACCGCCGATGAGAATGACGAGTTTGAGAAGCAAAGGATCGCCGCCATCGCAGAGATCGCAAAGAGCAAAGAGGTCCGTCCATCCCTCACAGCACGCACTGTGTTTGTCCTCTCTAAATCGATTTAACGACCATAATTAAACAAATTCTAACTTCCCAGGAAATATTTAACATTTCATTATATATAAGGATTAGGATGCAACTACATACACAGTGTAGCGGTGAGCTGTATTGTTATATTTTTACTCTCTTCCTGTGTTGTTATGCCCATAGATTTTAGCAGCTTGTGTGTAAATAATGTATTTCACTTTTGGTAAGTCCGTTGTTACACAGCGCTGACCCATAGCATAGCTCTGTAACATAACCAGTAGCTCTTCTGATACATTATTGACCCATAACAGTAATGACCCATAACATAACTGCAGTGCTTGTATTTCTTTTTCAAACGCGTTGTTAGACACGGACGTTTGGTGGGGGAGGGAATGCCGGCAGTAACCTCACCAACCCGGGCTCCTCTTACAAGAGCCGGGACACCTTCCAGAAAAGATCCCAGCGTGAGGAAAAGCCGGCGTGGAGCGAAAGCCGAAAGGACGAAGGGATGTATCGAGAACTGGTGAGCGTCCCATTCGTTTTCCGCCTGTTCTGCTTCAGACTGCCCGTTCAAATTCTCAAAAAATATCTTCACAGCTGCCACTTATAATTGACTTCAATATAATTGGTGCATTTTTTCCTCTCTTTAAGGTGGACGAAAGGGCTCTGAGAGACATCATGGAAATGGGCTTCAACAAAGAAGCAGCGAGACAGGCCCTCATGGACAACAACAACAACCTAGAGGTGGCGCTGAATTTCCTGCTGACAAACGATAAGCCCAAATCTGCCCCAGCTGAATACAGCCGACCGCCACCAAGAGGTAGGGCAGCCTGTCAGGATGACTTTAATTTCCAGTGAGTGCCCCAGCATCGGACAGTTAAGAGTGCACTAAGAGGAACAGTTACTGAACGGGGACTAGGGACTTCAATGATAGTTCACCCAAAGTCGGTTTTAGTCTCTTGTTGTCCTCTTTAGTGCAGGGCATTATCCATGCATGGAAAATGTTTATTTTGAGAATGTCCATTTGGCTTCATTTATCTTGAATCAATAAGCATCAAACATTGCTAGCTGTCGTGTCTGAAAACAACTGAATGTCTGCAGGTACCATGCTGTACAACGTGTTCATCTAGCAAGCAAATCGCATAGCTGAGTGAGTTGGTCATATAATGTACTGAGCGGTAATTTTAGCATGTGGTATCTAGTGTGAAACTCATAGACTCCTCTTGCTTTCTCATAGTAATGCTAACAGATGTGTAACTCACACTGCTAGCATATCGCTGTAATGAATTGCACTGGTCTTGTACATGTGATGGTGAGGCACTGTGGTATTTGTCGGTCCTCCACAGCAAAGGGCCGGGGTCGAGGAAGAGCCAGGGGGGATGAGGATGAGGAAACCGCAGGAGGAAGGCCCTCCGGCCCCAGCACTCTGTTTGATTTCCTCGAGTCAAAGATGGGGGCCTTCTCTATTGACGGTAACTCTCTCGCTCAACATCTGTGTCAGTGCCCTCAATGGTGACGCTGTGGGCCTTTGAGTTTTGAATAGCATGCCAGTGTACAAACAAGTAGTCATCCTCTCTTAAAGATCTCAAGCGTGTTTTAATTGTCTTCTCTTTTACTCGTTTCTTCAGAGCCAAAGAGCCAGCCAGCTCCAAAACATCAGGATCATGTGGGCAGGATGATCTTCCCTGAATCGGACAGTCTGTCCAAAGACCAGCTGCAGAATAGGTATCCATCCCGCAGTGACGGGAGGCAGCAGCGGGGGGATAAACCCCCGCGCTTCCAGCGGGGAGACAGCGAGGTGGGCAAATCGGCCCTGGAGTCCTCCAGTGGACCCCCCAGTGGGCCCCCCGGCCAGCGGTGGAGGGGGCCCGACAACCCCAGCGGCGGTGTGGGCGGGGGCTCGGAGAGACGGCAGGATGAGAGCAGGAGGGGCGGGCGGGTTTTCCGCGGGAATCCGCGATCGCGCGATCAGACGGGTCTGCCGCATGGGGCGAGAGATCAGGCTGGATCAGGATTCCAGCAGGGACCCAGGGATCATACGGGTTCTGCTGGGTTCCAGAGCGGGTCGGACCTGTCCTTCAAGAGAGGATCAAAAGACAGTGGCGTGCAGCCCAAATCCGTGGAGAGCAACAGCATGTCGGACTTTAAGGGGAGCTCTCGGTCCGATAAGTTTGAGGCAGGGAATAGGAGGAGGGGTCCACCAGAGAGGCCAAACTCAGACAGCGCGGTAAGAAAGCCGGACTCCTCTGGCGCTCTAAATCCCTCCAGCTCGTGGGGGAATAAGGATGCCATCGGCACGCAGGACTCCAGCTCAGTGGGCGGGGGTGGCAGTAACGTAAACATGAACACGCACTATCAGAACGGATATTCAGAGCACAGACGGACTGGGCCTGTCAAACCGCAGTCCGGCTTAACTGCGGGCGACGATTATTTAAACAGAAACACCCCTCAGAACTCTGGGTCCAAGAAGAGGTCAGGACCAATTAAAAGTCAGAAAGTCCTGGAGCCTGTGATGTCAGAGCCCAGTTCACATGGGTTCAGTAACTGGAAACCTGGGGATCAGTGCCTTGCGCTCTACTGGGAGGACAATAAGGTGAGGAAATCCAGGCTTCTCCTTAAGGACTCGTTACTGTTGCCCGCTTGGCTAGAGCTCAGCTCAGCTTCCCACATAAGGAGTGCTTTGCAGCTTTGCTGGTAATCCACTGGCCAGATACTTCCTCTGGTCAGTTCCACAAGTGAACAGGAGCGTTAAATGATCACAGGCTCGAGGCAGGAGAAGTCAGCCTCGGTCCGTGGAGAGCAATGGGGTATGCTGATTTTAGCTATTACTCAGTGATCGCCGTTGATAACGCGATTAGAACACCTCTGGTTTCTGGGGTTTGAACTGGTGGCAGATCTGAGTGATGAAACTAAAACCGTCACACACTGTTGCTCTCCAGGACCAGGGTTGGCCACTCCAGACCTGAGATAATCAAATTCACCTTCATAAATTTGCATACACCAGTCAGATTCAGGCTTTATCTTATCAGTGTATAAATTATCAATATAAGCCAGCAGAGAGCAGTTTATGTACTGTATGAACAATGACAGTATGGTCACTTTATTGTACTTGTCGTTTTACATTATTGTTGTATAGGAGAGTTTCTAACTGTAATTGGGTTGTAGTTGTTTATGTTATGATTTAAAGGGGTTCACAATTGTGTCGGCATAGCTGTGATAGACTAGCTCATGACTTAATGTGCCAGCAGGAACAAAATGCCCGAACTGTCGCTAAAAGAAAAGAACTGCAGGCAGCTCAGATCTCTCCCATCGGGATCCATCTGCTCGTTCCCTTTGCAGCATGCGTAGCACAGATCGGCTGATCGTTATATAATGTGGATGGGCTGCTTCTGTTGAAAGATTGTTAGGCTATTGCAGCCGTACAATGTAAGGGCCAGCAGATCAGCACAGTGCGTTCTCTGAAGTCTCTCATTCTTACCCCTTTGAAACAGGAATATTTAAGAATATAAATGGCTTTGACTCTTTGGAGACACCATAGAGGTAGAAGTGCCTGGCACATATTAGAGATCAGAAGACGGGCTTCTTCCCGTTGTCAAAATGTCATTTCATTTCTCAATGCATGAGAGTAACAAAGGTGTTAGCAGCATTCATTTTGATACATTCCTGCATAAATGACACGTGTGCCAGCACTCCAGTGTCAAAGGACCAGCAGAGCTGTGTTTGCTAGCTTCTTTGATACCAGGCTTGCAGAGCCATTTTGTATGAGCATTCATGGGTAATTTAAGGTACATTAGCAAGATGGCTGGCTGTGCAGCTGCATAGATTGTACAGTACAGTGGGATTCTTTACTTTGCAGTGGTGAATTTTAACTGTTGCATTGGTGCAACATTCACTTTTTATTATGTTTTATTACATTTAACAAGTGTGTTTTCGATGCAGCAGTACTCAGCAAGTGACAGGCACCTACCTACATGAAGAAAAAATATATATTTTTTTTATGGGTTCTGAAGGTCAGAAGATATCAGTAACCATGGAAGCCCTAGATTCTTCATTCTAATTGGCTGTCCTCTCTCTCTGCGTTTCAGTTCTACCGTGCCAGGATCGACGCAGTGCATCCTTCTGGATCGACAGCTGTTGTTGTGTTCAGCGATTACGGAAACTGTGAAGAAGTCCTCCTCCACAATATCAAACCGGTTCAGATGGACCCGTGGGTAAGCAGGTTCAGCTGAGAGCCCGGGCCATCCCCTGCTCCTGTGTGTGCTTTGGAGAGACAGGGACGTGTTGAGAGAGAGAGGGAAGTGCTGAAGAGACTGGCCGGAAATGGGACAGTGCTGCACAGTGAGAGAGCAGAGACAGGACAGACTTGCTTCTAATGGCTCCCAATGGTGATTTAATACAAATTACACCGCAGAACAAGTAGCACACTTTCACCTGTTGTTAATTGCAGAAATCCTCATTTACATCTCACTCTTGATTTTCTTTTTTAGATTTTATTATAACCTGCTTTCTCCAGGCATACCTGTATCACAAAGCTACTGTTTAGAGATATGATTTGGCTTACCTGCCTGTATTCAGCCTAGTGCTCTTGTTCTTTTTTCCATTTTAGCATTCCCGTGGAAAGTCTTACCATCTTCATGAATGATTTGCGCTTTGTAATGAAAAGTGTATACCTGTTTGTAACATTACAAAGAGTTTCGCATTAAATACGTGTAGGCTTGCTTCTCTGTAAAGTGACCCCCGGTACAGCAGTCTTGATTGAAAAATTGTTGGCTCTTGAACCTACCTTTTATTTAAATGTATTTACACTGTTAATTATTATATTGATTGGAATGCACTGAATGCTTCATTAATTGGCTTAGTATGTCCACCTTTGTGTTAGCATGGCCCACATATATCCTGTAAGTGTTATTATGAGTTTGGCTTATTCAGCAGGGTGGATGCACCAAACGAAGACCGCCTGAGCTTTTGTTTTACTCTTTGAAATTAAATCTCTACTGGGAGCAATTAGAACAGTGTGTGTGTTTGTCTCTGTTTCTGCACCTATCCCATATACTCACAGTGCTTGTTTGACACTTTCAGATTTGTGTACAGCACCTGTGACCTACAGCACAACACTGTCCCATTGAATTTATCCTGCTAACCGTAACATATATACATGTGTTGAATGATGTGTTGAAAGGCTTTCCCTCTCACGTGCAACACCCATTAACACCCATGACAAACACCCTCCACAGACTTGGGGAGAAGCAGGCACCCCTTTGATTCCTGTGGCGATAAGCCTTCACTGTTTTTCACACAATCACATATAGCCTGTGCTGTCTAAGGAACACAAGCGTGTTCAGTTTATGCACCTGCAGGCACTCAGCTGGCCAGAAGAGGTCGCTAGAGTGCAGTGACACTGAGGAGTTTAGCTGGCTTACCCGTTATTTTACCCCTAGCAAAGCTTACGCAGTTCTTCTGCCACTAATGTAGACCTGCATCCAAATTCATTGACAATGGGAAGCACAGCTGCACCACAAACAGATCCATTGTATTCCGTTAAATTTCATCCTCGCCCAAAGGATATCTTTCTTTTGGAATCAGGTGAAAATTATCTCCATGCTCCAAAAAAAACAAATAAATTGCTGTTTTTATTCCATCAAAATCAGAAACATAAAACATACCTTTGCAATGAAGCCTAATGTTCAAAACCGATCATTACACCTCATTATTTATTTATTAATAAAGGTGCTTGATTATCTTAAGAACAGGCATGTAAGTAGCGTAATGAAGACATCTGCCGGTGCCAGCTGGCTGCTAGGGAGGTTTGAAAGAGGCCCATCTTGAGCTGCAGCAGGTCTCTCATCCAGGGAGCCTCTCCCCTGCTCTTTCATCCCCCCCTAACCCCTGTCATGTCGGGGTGGCATCTCTGCACGACCTGATCAGAGCAGGCCAGACCTGGCCTCCAAACGGCCAAGTGCTGGCTGGCTCTGCTTCCTGCTCCAGATTTTCACCATGTGCTTACCTCCACATACTACAGCTTCTGCTGTGTATTCAGACCAAAGCTTCTGCCACTGTTTCAGACTGGATAAAAAAAAAAAAAAACCCCTGTTTCATAATTGTGATAATCAATATAACTAATCATGATTAATCTTAAAAAAAAAAAAAAAAAATATATATATATATATATATAATATAGTTATATTGATATATTTGTGATGAGTATATATATATATATTTGTCATCCAAGTGATGTTTTTCTGTTTTGGGATATTTTCCCTGTGCTAACCCTTTGGGAAATCCACAACAGAATCTCATGGTTGAGCCGTACTAGGACTATAGGTTAAAACAAGCCGATTTTGGTGTATATTATCTCACTCTTGGCAGTTGCGGGGTTAAGTGATGGGTAGAATCCATATAAAGTCATTGAAGATGGTAGTTATTTACAAAGTAACAGTGTTGTCACAATACTAAAATCTTGCCTAGCCTGATGACAGTACCATTTCCACAGTTTTTACACCCATCACCACAGCTGCTCGGCAAATATTTTGCTGTTCTGTGGTTTAAAAAAGAGAAACCTAATATATCAGTAAAAGGTAGCACAGTACATATCATGGAGTAACTTTTTCCTTGTTGATATGACTTTTCCTTGGCGAAATTATGAGGAAAACTTCAGTTATCTTTTCCTGCTCCCTGCTTTGTGTTTGGGAGGGTGTCTGATTTATCAGAACACTTTTGGGTTCAAATCCGAAGGTGAGCACAGTCTGAATTTGTGCACATTTTCTGCAGAGTAACAGAATATGTACAGGGAATTAATTTGACATCACGCACTGTGGGTTTGTCTAGTGGACTGTAGCAGTGTGACTGCTGTATGAGCGAGTATGCGTGCATGTTCGCTCAGTGGAGAGCACTGCTCTGTGTGCATGCATTAATCCCTTCTTGACTTCTCTAACTGTGTGTGATTGTGTGCATGTACTTTGAGTGGACTGACTGCTATGTGTTGCTGCAGGATGAAGATGTGTACTATGAGAACTCTCTAGAGTACCGGCGCGGAGGAGACGGCCAGCCTCGGCGATCCCGACCCACACAGCAGTACTACCAACCGCCCAGAGCCAGAGACTGAGACCGAGGGCCCACGCACACAGGTAAACACAGGTGACAGCTCAGAGAGCGAGGCAGGGCCCACGCACACAGGTACACACACACAGGTAACAGTGCAGAGGGTGAGACAGGGCCCACACACACAGGTAACAGTGCAGAGTGAGACAGGGCCCACACACACAGGTAACAGTGCAGAGTGAGACAGGGCCCACACACACAGGTACACACACACAGGTAACAGTGCAGAGAGTGAGACAGGGCCCACGCACACATGAATCCAGCCAAGAGCAAAACCTTTTGATTTGTTCAAAGAAGACAGTGCTCAACAGCTCATTGTCTCCTCATCCATAATGGCGCTCATGGAACACCTTGCTCTTGCATCCCTAGCGCAGCAGGGGAGGAACTGGACTGGTAAATCAGATATTTCTGACCGAAAGCCCAGGTGGGCCGCTGGCAGAGTTCCCCTGAGAGAGCACTTAGCCTGAATTGCCTCAGCAAAATTTCCAGCTGAGTAAATGCTTAGTGTGAAAATAGATCTTCAAAATGTTAGCTTTGTAAGTCTCCATATAAGGGAATACCAAATGGCATGTATCTGAAGTTTATTTTGTGCTGTGCAGTGGGGGTGGCCAGCCCTGGGTGCTGGAGGGCTGCAGGGTGGGCTTGGTTTTGTTGTTACACAGCACTTAATTGATCAACTACAGTGGTTGATTACACAGTTAACTGGCCTCATCTGGTGTCTTGGGTCTGCGTTAGTTGTTGATTTCAATGTGAGAACAAAACCCAGCACAATCTATAGCTGCCCAGGGTCAGTGTTGGCCTCCCATGGCTGAGAAGGGTGCAACTCTAGCTCAGCACTGAGGCACTTGATTCAGCTAATTAAGGTCTTGATAGAAGACCATGGTTAGCTGATTAGCTGAATCTGCTGCTGGGTTAGAATAAAAGCCGTGTACACACAGCAGGCCTTCTTTTGATAAGACTGCAAGCCCCGACTCCACAGGATGTTTAGCTATGCGCTGCCCTGGCTGTACCATCTGTGGACATTGGAAGGATAATCGTGTAGAATCGTGGCTTGAAAAAGTGATTGTCTTTTTTTTTTTTTTTAGGCTGATTCCTCAAGGAAACACTGATGAACTGAAATCTTGTGACTTCGGCCGACTTTATCTTCCACTGAAACTGATACTAAAATGACCGCTTTCTTCCATATTTATGTGTTCATGTAAAGAAATGCAAAATTCTGAAAGGGCTTTCACTATTGCTGCAGAAATCAAGTGAAAAGAAATGAGACTTTGTGATGTACAAAGATCTCTGTAAATGACGATTTGTAAAATACTTAATAAAAATAAAAAATGTAGCACACTTTGCCTTCCGGGTTGTTCCTATTTGGGTAGAGCACATGTATTTTGCATTGATTGTGTACTGTAGGTAGTCATCATGAATGTGACATTGGACAGTGATGGGTCTGTCTATCATTGGTTTGGCTCATTCGATCAGAGTTCAAACTCACTGGGGACCCATTGATGCTTTCCTCCGGCTTTAGCTGTATCTACTCCATTTTAACAAGCTATGAATATATATATATATATATATATATTTTTACTGGACACTTTGCATTTCTAAGGGCTGAGTAGCCATGTTAAGTCCACATTATGTCGGACCCAGCAAAGCATGAAACCTTACTTCAAAGCCGTCAGACCGTACTGCTTTCCATTCATCTGTGATGTACAATGTGGCAAATCTGTCCTTTCGAAAGAGGCAGCACTTTTTTTGTATTATTTGATTGAACTATGGACTGACAGGTGAAATTTCAGTTGTTGAAATGTAGAAATTTGTCTAAACTACACAATCTAAGGATATTAAATTTGATACAATGTCAGCAACCAGCCAAACCTATTTTGTGTTAAAACAGGTTTTGGGGAAAAATGGATAAGGACTAGTAAGTTTTAAACACCATTAAGAGATTGTGTGTAATATAAATTCATTGTGATCAGGACTTGCCAGTCCAGCTGTCACACATTGGAATCGAGGCCTGGTGAATGGCTTCACTCACTGTGCTCTGTTCACAGCTATAAACACACCTGAACAGGTAAAGAAGGAACATGGCCGACTCTCACGCATCCTTCATTACGTTACATCAAAGGAAATTTGTGAGACGCGCTTATCCAGAGCCACTTACAAGGCAAAGTGCATAAGAATGGTACAAAAAGTGCAAAGATAACCCGAGAGAGGGGTAAAGTCCCAAGTGCCAAAAGTGATCAAATAGATTAGGACTCCCCTACACTACCAACTAACCATCAGATGCACGAGTAACACCCTGGGACTTGATGACTGTTGTGTCACGGTTTGTACTATTTATTATTATTATTATTATTATTAGATATTTGTTTATGTATTATTTTTTGTTATTAGCACCTAGGTAAGCCTTATTTATAAAGTATTTTATTATTTCCCAATTACAATGTTCCAGGGTATTGGAAGATAACAGAGGTATTCACTTCCGACTCTAAGCATAACTTATCATAATGCTACCTTTTTATATCAACATGATCTGTTGAGGCAGGTAATCAAGGTTATGGATTATTTGGGCCAGAAGATTAACTGCAGACCTCAATGAATGTGGCCATCGCAGTGCAAATGATACAATGAGCCAACAAAAGATCCCAATCTGTTAGCATAGAAACTCTCCCTGCATAATTAATTGAGATGTGGATCGACCAATCAGGACAAAGAGGTATCTATGTAGTGGGAACACGCTGCAAAGATAATCTTGGGAAAAGTGGAAATAGTAAAACAGAAAATATGGAGTAGTTGCTGCAGGAACAAAACCCCCAGTAGAACAGTAGAAATTATTTATTTATTTATTTATTTATTTATTTCCAACAGATGATGAAAATGAAACTAGTAACATAATCCAAAAGGGATCAAAGCTTGGGATTGAATTATTTCTAATTCCGTCACTGCGCTGAAAGACCCATTTAAGCAAAAGCAGAGATTTTCCAAACCAAATATGAAAGTGAATCGCTGAAGCGGAAGACGGGGCGATAAGGTGGATTTGTGTCATAACCAGGCCATGGAGCTAATCACATTTTCAGAGCTGTGTAACCAAACCGGTTTCTTTACTGGGCCTGCGTTTGTTTGAATTCAGGGCATGGACAGAACAATAAAGAGTATCTGGAAATGTGATCGGACCATGACTGACAATAATTGCTTGCTGTCTACACAATTAATAATTTAATGTAATTTCAGATTGCCTTCCAGAAAGCTTAGATCTGTTCACTGGCTCTACATTAAATTTCGTGGAAAAAAAAAACATAAATAGAAAGAGAAAATAGCTTTCACAAGGAAAATGAACATAGAGACATCCGTCACGGTATTTAAACTAGTTTGGAATGGTAAAAATTGATATCCCCAAATTGATATCTACCTGATATGGCCTATGTACATCTATGACAATTTGTGCTGGTACACACAGCCAAGCAAGACAAACATAATTGTAGAATTAAGTCTGTGACATAGACTGACAATAACACAGGATGATGTACTGAAATGTTTGATAAACCAAATGGCATGGTTTTAATAAGTTTTCAGGTGCAGTAATATGCAATTAAAGGAACACACATTAAAGGACCTGGTTTTTGTTATAAAATTATAAAGCAATATTACAAATATTCATAGAATAAATGTCTCATAAACAATTTGTTTGTAGAAATCAGTTAACACTGAGTGTTGTTAACAGTTTATAACACACATGCGGTGTCAGTAGTGTTGCATATCTGAGATCTCCGCCAGCTTTCGACCTGTTGCCTGAGCACTGTCACTGAGTTTTATTTGGATCTGTGTCTCTAATCTCTTTTTCTTTCTCTGCTTTTTCTTGCAGCTGATATACGCGATCAACGATACCACTGTCAGTGTTAGCCCCAGGCAGATGGTGCAAAGTGCAACCAGAGCAGATTTGCAGGGGATAGCCTCGTTTTTCGGGGCCTGTTCTGTCAGCCGGCCCAGAAGCAGCTCCTCCACCTCGATGTCCGCCTCCCTGGTGAGCAGGCCATGTATGTATGTTTCGTTGCTGGCCGTTTCGTTTATGAAGAGGTTGACAGTCACGGCAGAGTGCAGAGGCTGGGGCTGTCCATGGTCGCTGACTTTGACCAGCAGGACGCATAGGCCCCGGTTGCTTAGTGGTCTTCTCAGGGTGATGTTGCCCGTGTCGGGGTCGATCTCGAAAGACTCTGGCTCGCCGCCCTTCCTCTCGATGATGCTGTAGGCGATGACGGCATTCATGCCCGAGTCTTTGTCCACAGCGTACACTTCGGTTACCGAGGTCCCCGGAGCGGTGGTTGGCGGCACTAGCATGTAGGACTGGTTGGACTGCGGGAACAAAACCACAGGGGGGTTGTCGTTAACATCGATGAGCAAAACTGTCACCATGGCAACGGCGGATAAGGAGGGCTCCCCTCCATCCACAGCCTCGATCCACAGGAAGTAGCTGCCCTGCTTTTCCCTGTCCAGTGGGCCTTTGGCCCTAAGCGACCCCTTCCCGCCATCTATGACGAAGCTGTTGCTGCCGTTGACGATCGATAACGCCACCCAGCCATTTCTCCCCGAGTCAGCATCGGTCACGGAAAGCGCCCCAATTTCCCCAAACCCCGGGAAGTTCTCTGGGATGAAAAAGGTGAAGTCCCTGTTAACAAAGCGGGGGTGGTTGTCGTTTCTGTCCAGTACCGTCAGGACTATGGTGGCGACGCTCTCCTTGCGTGGGGTTCCACGGTCGGCCGCTCTCACCGTGAACTTGTACCTCTCCCTCTCCTCCCGGTCCAGGGCCATTGCCACGGTGAGCACCCCGGTCACCCTGTCCAGAGCGAAAACAGCAGGCGCGTCCGACCCCAGCAGGTATGTCACCTCCCCCCTCCTCCCGCTGTCTCTGTCTGTGGCCTGCAGTCTGCTCAGGAAACTGCCGGGGGCGTTGTTCTCCTCAATGAACAGTTCCACCAGTGATTGTCTGAACTCGGGAGCATTGTCATTCTCATCTATCACCTGCACCCTAACAGCGGTCTTCATTACAAAACCGTGAGAGTTCTTCACCACTACAGTCAGTTCGTAGTCAGTTTTTTCTTCATAGTCTAGCGAGTCTGTCGTTTCAAGCAGGTACTCATTAGTAAACAGCTTGTAGGGGGAAAACCTAAAAGGGCCAGCCCCCTCAATGTGACAATCCATGCTTTGGCCCCTGTCTGCGTTCTCAACGGTGAAAAACGCGATAGGGGAGAACGGCGGCTCTGACTCCTTCAGAGACACAACCCCGTCTTTCTCAGCGGCGATGTACCGAGGCGTGACGGCCGGGGGACCAACGGCCACTTTCACGATGTTCACCATCACCGTGGATACAGCTGGGATGCAGCCCGGGCCGTTGGCAAGGACCGTCAGTCTGTAAAGCCTCTCAGTGATTGTATCTATTTTACCCGTCAGTTTAATGAGCCCCGTGATTTTATCCAGATGAAACAAAGCCCTGGTATCTCCTGGCACCCTCTCACTGTAAGCATATCTCACCTGAGCGTTACCGCCAACATCAGCATCGAACGCGTGGAGCCGTGTTAAATGTGCACCTTTTGTCGCGTTCCCAAACACTGTGACGTTGACGTGAGACTCCGTAAACTGAGGGCAGTTGTCGTTCACGTCTGTAATGATTATTTTCAGGGTGGCTGTACCTAAAAGTGGTGGGGTCCCCCCGTCCTCTGCGATGATGTTGGTGATGTATTCACTCTTAGTTTCCCTGTCGAGGGGGCCGGTTACGATCAAGACAGGAGCCAGCTCCCCGCTTTCACTTTCCTCCACGTCCAAAGAGAAGACCCCAAAATCGTTAATCAGCCAGTAGGTCTGCACCCCGTTGACCCCCGTGTCTGGGTCAATAGCAGATTGTTCCAGTGCAAATCTGGAGTTTATCCGAGCGTTTTCAGGAACAGACAACTGGATCATGTCAGAGGAGAAGCTGGGCTTGTTGTCATTGACGTCATGGATGATGATTTTGACTTTCACCAGCTGAAAGTACTGTCGAGGCAAAACGAACACATCAAAAGACAGGGAACAATCCTGCCCGTCCGGTTGCTCCCGACAAAGATCCTCCCTGTCAATGACACTGGCAGACGTACACAGTTCACCGGTCATGTTGTTTAAATTGACATACTGTTCGCTCATCCCCTTCAAAGCCAGACTGAATAAAAGAGGGGGATCAGCGGGGAAATCCAACTTTAAATCGTCAACAATGGCCCCTATCAACGTCCCCGGTGGTAATCCCTCCTTTATTTCATAGACGACTTCTTTAGCTCGCCCATGATTTGAGAAGCAAGAGAGAGGCATGATGACAAACTGGAGAATTAGCAGTCCCTGAAATGAATACGGTGCATTAAGAAATGACAGGCTTGAGGAAAGACAGGCTTTCTTTTCTTTAAATAATAGTCTCAGTTTAACTTGCTTAAATTACACTGTGAAACAGCAAAGTGTTCTTATGGTACATATTTGTCAATGATTAAACCGTTATAATTAAATCTAAATCCACAGAGAAACAATAAATTAATTAATGAATAAATAAATCCATTCATAAATCATTCACTGTTTATTAAAATGTAAGCATTTAAATAGTCAGTATAATTTCCAACACTAAAAAAAAAAAAAAAATGCTGAGTAGAAATGAGAGTAGTGTACATTTTAACAATTTCCAAATGATAAAATAACAAAGACCCAATGATCATCTATTTAGAGTCCTTAATGAAATTCCACACCTCTTACCTGTAATATTCTTGCTTTACTGGGGGTTATTTTGTAGAACATATTCAGAAATTACAGCCAGCACCAGCAACTGCAGGTGTTTTTGTCAGGATGGGGACAATCCACATACAGTGCACTCATAAAACTGAACTGACATGAGTCGCAAGTCTTCTCAGGGACACACCTCCATTTATGCAAATGAGATGAAGGATCTAACCAATCACCTTGGGCTGCTTGAGCTCTGTGTTTTATCTGAGCAGGAGTCTGTGGGTTCCTTTTATATGATTTTTCTATGTGTTTTTTTTTTTTTTTTTTGTTTCTTGGGGGAGGGGGTTTATATTATTTTTGAGGGATTTTTACATTTAGTGAAATCTGCAAAGTAATGGATGTAGAAAAAATCATTAAATAAATTGATTTCAACATTGGAGATTCTAGAAACAGAATAATCAGTGAAATTGCTAAAGATGACAAATGTTGCGAAATGTCTGCAACAAAATTCAGCTGTTGCAGGGTAGGTCCTATGGGGACATGAGATTACTGTTTCATTTTGTATATGCACGATTGTGGGTGACACAACACACACACACACACACACATTTTGGTTTATTTTGGGTGGCATGCACTTCCCCTCTGAGAAGTGGGAGAGTTGTGACCTGAGTTGCACCTGTCAGAGCGCAGTTTATGTAAACCTCTTCTGTAGGTGTATTCATTTTCTTTGAATGCTTAAAACTGTGCCCTGGAGCCTTGGAATGCACGTTTGTGTTTTGTTTTGTTTTGTTGGACTGGAAAAACATAACAGGCACTGTTCTGTGCCTGTTTTGTTTGTCCAGTTCTTTTTTTTTTTTTTTTTTTTTTACTACAATGTGTATATACGGAGGTATATATAAAATATAAATACTATTGTAATTTCTGACAACATAACTTGTGCTGCACATACACTATACATTATACATACGAAATACTGAATCCAGTGAATTATTTTAACAGAAATATTTAATACATATTTGAATAATTAGGTAAATATTTTATTATTATTATTATTATTAATAATAATAATAATAATGATAATAATAATAATATTTTGTAGATATATAAACTTGTTATTGACTATGGAAGAAGCTCAAGAAAAGACAAAATAAATAAAAAATAATAATTTGTAGGGCATTGTCGTTTCAAGCTATTGAACTGACAGTGTCCTGAAATTAGTTATTCTGATGCAATAAATCCATCGGGGATTAAATAGGATAAAAGAATTTCATAACCATAAACTAATAAACCCCTCATAACCTTCAGCCCTCAGACAGCTGCTTGCTGTAATTCAAAAGCATATTACTGAGCGTGTGATTGCGGCACTGCTTTTGCTTCAATGCAGTGACATTTCTGTTCAGCTGTGAGTACCAGATATCTACAGTATGATCTGTGCATTACCCAAGTGAATTCTTGGCCTGGTTGTTGCTGTCATAACTGGAGGGCTTTCACCCTAAGGAGGATGGGCTCTCTCTACTGCATCTCTTCCTCTCCACTAAGGGTGTTTGTCATTGCAATTGTTGCCCTGGCTTGCTTTTTAATGAGTTCCAGACAGGGGTCTGCTGAGAGGTGTATTGTGATAAATGTCTCTTGTATTGATAAAGTGGAATTTATAGCATTAGACCAAACAGGTGGGCAAGGGGTACCGAAGTGTTTGGACTTAATTGTCTAGTGATATAGTGATAGCTGGATCCATGTGAGACATGAAGAGTCCAGCACCTGTCATTTTATCAGTCCGACCCATATCTGTCAAAAAGATTATAGAACTATATAGATCATATGGAATTTCAGTGTGAGTAATTTAAGTGTGGCTGAGTAATCCCTCACCAGATTAAACTGAGATTTATTATGAACCGTATGCTATAGCTGTGGTTTGTGTCTTGCAAAGTTCCTCTGTATTTTTGCACTATGAGGGGTTAATGCTGTGAATTTATTACTACAAGGCTGAAGTCCCGGCGCTGTCAGTGTTAAATGATATTATTTCTTTACCTTAGAATGGATCATCTATGAAAATGTAGATAAAAACCTTATGCTGTATAGCTGATAATCTAAAAAATAATAATCACATTTTTTTAAAAATTTGAAATTCTAAATATTGTGACCTCATTTCATGGAGTATTTTTCCTCTTATTTCACTGATTTTTATGGATCATATAATAATAAGGGCATCTTTGCCTCCTTAGAGCTCCTAGTTTAAGAAAAAAAAAATGCTAACACTTCATCAGGAGACCAACAGCACTTTGATGCAAAATGTGCTTTTAGTCAATGATTTTACATAATATCTGCAAGGCATCTACAAAATACAAAACCAAAAAAAAAACTTGATCACACATTATTATTATTAATAATGATAATAATAATAATAATAATAATGACAACGGCGATTATGATGATAATGATGATGATGATGATGATGATGATGATGCAGAGGACATAGAAACGTCACAGTTCATGCATGCCAGTCCGTGTATCCCACTAGCAATGCTAGTGGTCAGAGGTCATGTGTGCTAGCCTGTTTTTCCCCAAAATCACTGCTGGTATGAGCCCACGAATCCAACAGACCAAAGATTTTTTTTTTTTTTTTAAAGTGACATGATATCAAAATAGTGACAAAATATCTCCTGTTACCGATTCATCTCAACCTGGGTCGATTTGGATGGGATAACATCAATTATTAAACTTTTTCCACCAACTGCTTTAATTTTACTTTAGTTTTTTCTAAATTAATTCTCCAAATTAAAGCATAATATGATGCATGACCGGAGGAATTAAATCTTACACAGTGTTGCATTAAGGGTAATTAAAAATGAATGTAATTTTCATTCAGCAATATCCACCACGTGAAAAATAGCGCACAATAACGAGCAATAAAATCTAATTAAAGCTGGCAAAATAAAAGAGTAATGGAGGGTACCACTGCATACATAATCTAACTCATCAAGCAAAAATTGATCAAACCAGATAAATATGACTAATTTAAATTATATTTCCAGTGTCACATCCGCCTCTCACTTTAGTGACGTGGGCTTGGATTGGTGGTAACTCAGGACAGAAGAGTGACAGAAGGCTCACCCATGCACCATCAATATTGAATGCTGCATTAAACCCTTACAAGCCCCCTTGATGAGATCTGCTGCAAAGTGTCTGTCACCCTGTCAAAGTATAAAAATAAATCACCAGAATGAAATTATACTGGGATTAGAACATGCTTCTAAAATAAAGTTGGTGTACATTTTCCAAGTTATTATGACCGTGAGAACAAGAGACACATTGTACTGATAGTTCAGTGTGTGTCATTAAATTTGCATGATAAATGCAAAATATTAATAGATTTTTTGAAGATCCAACAGTAAGAGTTCTAATGAGAGAAGTGCCCGTCACAGTTTTATGGAGGAGAATTGTCTCATTATATTCAAATAAACAGTCATTAAATTTACACACAGGAAGTGGTTATAGGGGAGCAATTAAGTATTGGGCTGTCAAGCAACAAGCCACTGTGATTTTATCAAAATATATGTATAAAATGATTCCAGGGTCACTGCCTGGCTCATCCTGTTAAGGCACTGCTCCAGTGTGTGGGTGGGCCCCACAGTCTGCATCCTGTTAAGGCACTGTTCCAGTGTGTGGGTGGGCCCCACAGTCTGCATCCTGTTAAGGCACTGTTCCAGTGTGTGGATGGGCCCCACAGTCTGCATCCTGTTAAGGCACTGCTCCAGTGTGTGGATGGGCCCCACAGCCTGCATCCTGTTAAGGCACTGTTCCAGTGTGTGGATGGGCCCCACTGTCTGCATCCTGTTAAGGCACTGTTCCAGTGTGTGGATGGGCCCCACAGTCTGCATCCTGTTAAGGCACTGTTCTAGTGTGTGGGTGGGCTCCACAGTCTGCATCCTGTTAAGGCACTGTTCCAGTGTGTGGATGGGCCCCGCAGTCTGCATCCTGTTAAGGCACTGCTCCAGTGTGTGGATGGGCCCCACAGTCTGCATCCTGTTAAGGCACTGTTCCAGTGTGTGGATGGGCCCCACTGTCTGCATCCTGTTAATCCCTGCTCCAGTGTGTGGATGGGCCCCACAGTCTGTATCCTGTTAAGGCACTGCTCCAGTGTGTGGATGGGCCCCACAGTCTGCATCCTGTTAATCCCTGCTCCAGTGTGTGGATGGGCCCCACTGTCTGCATCCTGTTAATCACTGCTCCAGTGTGTGGATGGGCCCCACAGTCTGCATCCTGTTAAGGCACTGCTCCAGTGTGTGGATGGGCCCCACAGTCTGCATCCTGTTAAGGCACTCTTCCAGTGTGTGGATGGGCCCCACAGTCTGCATCCTGTTAAGGCACTGTTCCAGTGTGTGGATGGACCCCACTGTCTGCATCCTGTTAATCACTGCTCCAGTGTGTGGATGGGCCCCACAGTCTGCATCCTGTTAAGGCACTGCTCCAGTGTGTGGATGGGCCCCACAGTCTGCATCCTGTTAAGGCACTCTTCCAGTGTGTGGATGGGCCCCACAGTCTGCATCCTGTTAAGGCACTGCTCAAGTGCCTTAACCTGCTTTTCATGAACCTGCTTAAGTATTATTTGTGCCAAGGAATGTAGTTACTTTGAGATTCAGCTTGGTGTAATTTAAAAATTTACCTTTAAGGTAATTTAATTACAATAAATAATTATCAAAAGCTATGATTACCCACTGACATTGGCTAGATTTACACACTCACTCTCCACACTACGTTCATAAAAATTCAGTTGTGTACTTTGCAAATCATGAGTAAAAATGCAAAGCAATTTACACAGCTGTGATGGACACGTGTGTATGACCAAATGTGCACTTGTACCCTAGGTGGGTGGTGCTGCTCCCACCATTACAATGGAGAGGGCACGTTAACGTTAGCCTACTGCTGGGTGTGAATGAAGGGAGCGATCCCCATAAAATAAACATACACACACGCCAATAGCCAGGGAGTATCACAGAGACCCACGTCTCTCCCTGTTAAATGAGAGGATACTGAGAATCTCAGAGCAGCCAAGATCGTGACAGCGATTATCATGTAATAACTTTTAATGCGTGTTTCCTTTTCACTTCATTTCCTCTAGTAGCGAGGCGAATTTCAAACCGGGTTAAATGAGGTGATTCCTCCTCTGTAGAGTCAGGTCTATTCTGCATGTCACAATGTAAAATATTCACAGTGTGAAAGTGCTTAAAATATATTAGGTTGATTATAAGACTTTTCAAGGGTCATTTTAGCTATTAATGTTTAAATTTCTTTTGGTTACATGTTTAGAACCTTTAATATTAACTCAGAGGTATTAATTATATTAGTTATTTCACTTCTATTCTGACTATAAACCATACCACTGCCATTTAACACCACAGTACACCTATACCATCATAAAATATATGCAAGTTCAGAAGCAGTAATGGGCATTTGTACTGAGTTATGTTCACACTCATATTCATAAATCTTATACACATCAAAAATATACAGATGGACACTTTACAGTCAGCTTTATGCATTTGACATATCCAATTCATCCGCCTTATCACTGATAGTTAAGTTTAATACCATATTCTACAGGAGATAGAAGAATAAAGGTCTGTGGAATCAGCTTTGTGTATATATAATGTATGGCGCCCTCTCTTGGCCAACATGGAAACTTGGTGACATCAATACTGGACACATCAATTTGACATTTGGCCTCAGTGGGGATTTTTCATCCTGGAAATCTGTCAGATTCAATATAAAAAAAGACTTAACTCCATGTTGTTTATATTGGAACTCCAACTCTATATATATATATATATATATATATATTATTATTATTATTATATTATATATACAAGAGTTCATAAATCAATATTAATTTGGAAACACATGTAACATGTGTATAGGATATGTTGTAAGTGAATACCAAAATGCCAGGAAATATGACAATTTTTCACACCCATTTTTGTACTATTTCGGAAGATTTAAACATATTTTTACAAACGCATGAGAGCCAGCACGGCGGGACTGAGACTGTAAAAATGTCTTCCCTTCGCACACTGTCAGTGGAACTATGAAAGCACATTGGCCTCCAGACGTCTGCCTGACAGCAAAACAAGGCAGGAACATTA